>KZ270049.1:183784-209744 GCA_002249935.1 Onchocerca flexuosa
AAATTCGAATCAAAAGATAACTTTCTCACTTTTAAAATATTTCAACCCGCAAATCGGAAACATTTCCGTGATACATGAAATGGAAAGAACTCATCGACAACGCCTCTATCTATCATTTGTGTCAACGATATTACATCTGTCATCTGTGGAAGGGCACATCCCTTGTCATCAACCATCCTTCGAACAATAGCAAAAATAAAAAAGATAGGAAGGACGAGACATTTTCAGCATTTTTCTGTCACAGCACTTTTCTTCATTTCTTGAAATTATAATTTTTTCCTTCCCATTCATTATATTTTCTTTTCCCTTTCCCTTCTTTCTTTTTCTCATCAAAAAAAAGAAGACAAAAATGCAATTGAATATTAAAAAGAAGAAAAAGAATTATTTTTCAAAAAGAATTTAATCTTCATTATCAGGTAAAGAAGAGAGCGAAAAAGAGAGAGAGAGAGAGAGGAAGAAAAATATCGATAAAATAATATGTAGGAAGCAACTGATCTTCACAAGAAATTGAAATAGCTGTTATGTATTACGTGAAACATTTGTATATTTTCCAACTGAATCTCTCTCTTTGTCTAATTGCATTTGGTGACATAAGTTGTGGATAGATATGTTGACAAAATTGATAACACATGATGAAAGATAAGGTCTCTGTTCAAAGTTTACCAGAAGTGCTTGTGAATTTGCTGGAATTAATTAATTGCTAATTAATTCAATTATGGAATTTGGTAAGATCTGATTTAGTATGTTGTATGATATTAGGTAAACACTATTTGCCAATAGTATTTCTGGCCAGGATGATGGAAGTGATTAGGCGTTATTTGCTTAGCTCTTATATCTTGTTTTATTTCCAATATCAGCTTTGTCAGTAATATAACAATAATTAATTAAATGAATCATGCAAGCATCAAATTTCGACATCAAATTATCGTTTAAATGATTTGATTGTGCAGTTACTGAAATGAATAAATTCATTCAGTTCCTTTAATTTGACGATTCACCAATTTATCAAATTATCGGCAATAAGTACTTTTCGGGTATTCAATAATTTTTTATTGCTTTCATACACAAAATACTCTGAGAGTTTTTTTGCTGATAATATTCTCCGTGGCAACCATTTCTTTCTCACTTTCATATACGCGTTTATATGTTTGTTTTCTTAAAATAAAGTTAAATAATGATTAATTAATTAAGTTCTCGTAACTTTTTATTCTTTCCTCTTGTTCTATATCGATAATTTCATTTTAATTTAAATTTTTTAAAAATCGAGTAAATGACTTTCTCTCTTGTTTTTAATTTCAACAGTGTTTTAATTAATTAGGGTTCGACCTATTTACCTCAATCACAAATATATTAGAAGAGAGAAAGAGAAAGAAAAAAAAAATCAAAGAAATGAACCGAAAATATCGATTTTCGTTTCTCCAAATGTCATTTTATCCCTTTTCATCCCCGCACCATCCCGCCTTTCGTTTCCTTTACATGTGTATCATCCGAACGATAATCGTTTCATTTCATGTTAATACTTTGTTTACAAAATCATTACGTGGTAATTGACGAACATTTTCGTTCCATTCAAGAAAAAGTATCTTTGGTCGCAGTCGGTGCGACTCATTCGTCAAATATTGAATTTATTATCTCAGATTTTAGGTATTAAGTAGCATTTCTCTTGTTTAATTTGATGTTTATTGTATTCATAGTATTGTGAGTTTTGATTTAATCTAAAAATTAACAAAAAAAGTATTAGGAATAAATTTTTTTCTTCAATTTTCAATCTAAAATTAAGTTGATTGAATTAATGATAATATTGATTACGGTAAAGAATTCTAATGATGTTAATGATAGCAGTAATGATGACAGTGGATAACATTTGTTGATCAGTCAATTATTATCAATCATCCCTTGAATTTACTCAAACTTTTCTTTTTTTGAGCGATATTCCAGTGGGAATAAGAAGACGAGTGAAATGATCGCTTGCTATTGTTATCTGTTTACATAAAGGGAAATATTCGAATTTCTTCTTTATTTAAACGTTAAAGATTTTAAACCCGAAAATAGCTTGTTGTAATATCAAAAAAAATTAATCGATTGAACTTATCGATCCTTCGATCAACCAATAAATCAATCATATAGCATCTCCTCTGTTGTAAAATGACCAATGATATTTTTTTGTTGGAAAATTATCTAAATATTATCATCAAAATTAAATCACGAGTAGCAGCGTAATTATAGTATGCGCCATTTTCAATATTGTTTGATATATTGTATTTATTTCACTAATAAAGACATACCAATAGATGTCATTCGATTGACCGAATTTATCGAACTAGATTTCCGACATCGCTAATCCGATTTAAATCTTTTTCATCCTATGAAGGAATTTCGTGAAAGAATTGGAATTTCGTAATTGAGGCTTTTTTTTGTTTGTTTATTTGAATGTTTCCGGGAAACAATTATAATTCCGACAAAGTGGGTATTATGACCTTTCTTTCTTCTCACCATTATTTATATGATCGAGAAAATGAGGCATAATAATGGAAGGGAGGGAATTTGAAGGACGTCAAATTACAACCGATCTCATCAAGCATAGCTTTCAGTTGAACAGATATGTTAGCCATTTTGGATATAAATGGGAACTTGTAATGCTTGAATAGGAAAATGAAATGAAACTAAACGAAATTGTGAAATGGGACGAATTCAGTTGACAATAATTTCATTTTGAGGTTCGGTTCTCCGGACAATGGAATTTTAATGCAAATTTAATTTCAGAAGGGAAAGAATTTCGTTTTCGATCTCCACTATGAATGTATAATAATAAAACATTATGTTCGTTGTTAATTTCTGATTCTATCAGTTTTCTATCTTTTTTTAATTGTTAAATTAGTTGTAAAACTTTTCAATTTGTCCATTTCCAATTTTCAAAATTCCATTTTATTTCTATGTTAACTTTTGCAATACCGTCGAAAATATTAACTATTTTTTTTTCTCGCCTCATCACATTTAACAACATCACGATTTTTCTCATTTTTAATGAAATATCACTGACTTGGCATTTTTCATTCCCATACTTTTGTAGTCCAATTTTTTAATTTTATATTGGCTTGATGGAAAAGTGCAACAATCTGCCTAATCTATTTTTACATTTGTATAGTTGAATCATAATAATTATTAATTACTACATCGATGCACATCTGTTAGATACATCAAATTGTAAAATATAAATTTTGACATTCAAAGGCCAAGCTGAAGTCTTTAACTCTCAAGAAGAAACATTGGAATTTAACGAGTTAAATTTCATATCATCTTGGTAGTATTTTAGTAGCAATGTTGCAGACAAAAAAAGCTGTAGCTTCATAAAAATATTTTTTTTTTTTTTTGTAAAAATTTTAAGACTATCCAAACAAAAATAAAGAAATATTGATTCATGAGAAATAGATAATGCGACTGATTTGTTGAAATTTGTCTGATCAATTGAAATCTCATATGACGATATTTTCCAGTTTAGTTTTCGATAATCGCTATCAGCATTGTTGGAATGAAACATTTGAAGTGTGGATCGTAAGATAATAATTTGAAATGATCGATCGATATGATTAGACTATAATTTGGAATAACTGATGTTGTTAGACTATGGTTTGATTTCATTTTTCTTTCTTGTCTTTTTTGATTAATGACCGCAATTTGCTGAAATTTTTGTCTGAATTCAGCAATGAGCAAAGGAATGCGAGAAAATGAAAAAATGATGTTCTTTTCTCTTTTTTTTGTGTGTGAAAATAAAATCATTCGAAAAAATCATTTATAAATTGGAATGGTTCGTTAATTTTAATATTTCCCCTTGCTGCGACGATCCATTTCTTTTCCCTTTTTTTCATTCATTCATTTCTTTCCCAAACAAATTTGATAAATGTTTTTTTTTCTTCTTTTTCTTTTTAACTAATTCATTTTTAATTTTATCCATTTTAAATTCTTATCGATGAGAACATAATAAAATGAAGTGTTTAAATATAAAGTAAACACATTATTTCCAGGTGTAAAATAATGTAATTGATTAGAAAAGATATAAAGTTTTTATAATTTGAAAGTTCTAGAAATTAGCGATTTACGGATTTCTTTAAATTTATTTTGCGATTAAAATATGATTGATTTATAAATTTAGTGGTTTGATAAATAAAAAGATATAGGAATGGAGCTCATAAATCTGGAAAGTTCACAGATTTGGCGAAATTTCTTTCGCACTTTTAAGAACTAGTTTCTTTTGAAATGCAAAGAATTTTTACTTAACACATGTAATTAAATTTTATAACTTATCGCACCGTATGTTACATTAATAAATTTTTATAGTATTTTAATGATGCGTTTTTTTTGCTAACAAACTGAATACAGTAGTAGTCAGTATATTCTTCAAGAAATGATTTAAATTTAATTTATAAATTCCATTTGAAACATTGAAAATATATTATATATACTTATTTTATTTCACATAATTTAATACAGATATGTTACTGTTGATTAAAAATACTGTTGGATGAAATATAAATTTCTTTCGAGAAATTTCTGATTAAATGTTAGCATAATTTGAAGAAATTACTAATTGAAACAAAATTTAATGACTAAATGTTTTGAATTTCACTTCCTGAGAAATATGTAGAGGCAAATTAATGGATATACTGATAATCTAACGGACCATAAAGTAATTCAATAACATTATTAGCGTTGTTATGGCAAAATTTGCGAACTTATTTCATATTTTATTCATTTCTCACACCTAATTGTAATTTTAATTTTTAATCTTTGCCATATTCAGCATTCATTTACTTTGTTTGCTACGATTCTTTCCGTTATATACATATATAGATAGTTGATGGATCATGAAATTATTCAGTAACATTATCACCGTCTCGTCATTTAGTTTTTCATTTTGTATTAAAATCTGCATAGATAAAGATGTAGATATTCATTATTACTTGCCACACAATGTTTCAAGTTCTTCATCGATTGATTTGGAATTTTCATAAACGTTGCATTCGAATAGGCGCGTATTTTTATATGCATAATAATAAGGCGCATTTTTGCGAACCTTCGGAGATTTCAGATTTTGAACAAACGAATATTTGCATTTTATTCATATGGATAGACTGGCTGGACCGGCCATGCGAAGCGTGACTGAGTCCAGCTAGTGTGAAGTAGATCTGGCAAAGTATTTTACTGTTTATTTCTTCAAAAAATCCTTCTGAAAAAGAAAAATCTTGATGCAATCCCACTCATTTATCTCAGACCTGCACTTTTAGTTATTCCAAAAAATTGTCATTTTAAGTTTGTCAAATTGCACTATCGGTCGATTTGGCTCTCTTTTTTCGTTACTTAATGATAACATATCCATATTGGTGTTGTGGTTGCAGTTATATGCTTCATGCTGCATGCTGCAGGCTGCACGCTGCACGCTGTATATTATTGAGTTCTTTATAAATATAAACATCTGTATATACATTTCTTCGCGATAGGATATTAACGTTAAGAATATGGATTGACGTAATACCAATTTTTTTTTTTCCTTCTTTCTTTCTCCCTCTCTCTTTCCTTCCTTTTCTCTGTCTCTCTATTGTCTCTTCATGAAAAAGCATCCGAGAAATAGTGTATATTTTGAAGACAAACAAACAAACGGATCTTTATAAAAGAGATAGGAGGGATGGCGAAAGAGGAGATCAACCTGGAGAATGCATTTTTCATCATCAGCGTGTAATTTCTTGATTTCGATCCCTTAGCTCCTTGTTATATTATTATGATTGTTGCTGGTAGTGGGGTCACGTCCAGGTCACGTTTAGACTTACACTTAGTTGTGCTATCTCCGAGATCTAGCTTTTCGAAGGGAAAAGGTAGTATCGTAGTACCATATCATGGTGAGGGAAGGAAATCTCATAGGAATTAATTCATCATTTTCATCAATTTCAGGTTTCTTTTTTTTTTTTTTTTTTTTTTTGCGTATGAAATAATTTCGAGAATTCTGAAAGCAAAAAAATTCTTCACATTAAGTCGTATTAATACAATGGTAATTATTTCGGATAGTTATTATTCCTTTTCTCATTATTGTTGCTACTGTTGTTCTCGTTATTTTCTTGAAAGGAAAAAAAAGAAAAAACAGACGGAACGAAGATAGTTTGAAAATGCTGTTAATTGCAGTGAATAAATTTATTGATATTCGTTTGTTTCAGCGCGATTTCGACCCATCAATTTGTTTAACGTAATTGCCTGCAATATTAATCCATTAAAGTGCTCATCACTTCGGCTTATTGATTTCATCGACAAAGCCAAAAATCGACGAAAAAAAAGCACCGATCGATAGGTATGTATGTGTCTGTTTGTGTCTGTTCGCATTGTTGACAGCCATATGTCGTCATCACTTATGACCGTTGGGGTAAGTAATGTTTTAATTTGTTTTAGGAACTTTTTTTTCTGGGTATGGCATTGATTTATAGCTTTTATTATTTCTCTTTCATCAGTCGATTATTACTATACTTTTCGTTTCTTTTGCAGAAATATCAAAATCATTCTATAAAAATTTCACTTCCATTTTTTTTTTTGTGTCTTTATCAGTTAATCGGTTTCGAGATCTTATCATTCAGTAGTTTTCATTTCCATTGCTTTTCTGGAAGCCTTATCGGTCTCTTGATTTAATTTCTGTTCTCTTTCCGAGATATTTCCTGTGTAGGAAGAATTCTTCGCATTCCATTCCATTCCATTGCTGTAGTGATGTATTCATATATGCAAGAAAATGTCTGCATTATTATGCATTCTTCATGACAGAACATATGGTCCATTCATTTTTGCAGTAAAAATTTTATTTATATTAATGAATCGCATGGGTTGGATTCTGAGCCAAAACATCTTTTACACCAGAAATTAATCTGATTAGTTGATATGAATACTTACGAACTTTTTGATCTTTATATATATATATATATATGTATATTTTTTGAATTTGACAGTATTATACAGTTAGGACTTATGAAGTCATTGTCAATTTCTGAAAAAAATTGATCCTAAAAATATTGATGAAAATTTGAATTGACACATTTTTTTTTTTAAGTTTTGAAAACCCATTACGATTTCTATTCCGTCTATCAAAGGTGAAAAATCATTCGTTATGTGAGTCTTTTTCAAAAATTTATAAATAGAACTTCTTCTCTTTGCATGATCCAGAAATATTCATGTTATTATCTCTCTTATTCAAAAGTATTTATTTACATTATGTTATGTTATTTATATATATGAACATATTTCGGATTCTTATTTTATTATATTCTATGTATTCTAAGTTGTCACCAATGCCTTCGACACCGTCACCTTCGACCTTTTATCGAAACCTATGGCGTTTAACGGAACGAAATAAGAAGCGAAAAAAAGGAGGCTTAACAAATAGTCATTCGAATAGTGATGAAGCCGTCAGTGATCATAGCAGCGCGTCACAGCAGCAACAGCAACAACAACAATCTATAGAATTGTCAACTGAAACTCGCGACGTATTACCGCCCAAGGGGTTAATTTATTTTTCTTTATTTTTGTTCATCACCAGTTTTCAGCATTTTTCAGAAAAATATTTATAGTTAAAATGAAATAGGAAAACTCGCCAAATGAACATGTAAAAAGTAGAAGAAATCCTGAAAAAAATTTGACAAAAAATGAAAAAAAAAATTGATAGATTAATGAGATGTGGTATTGCCACTTAAATATTATTTCTCGTTGATTTGATCTATCATATTCTTCGGTAAATAGTAATCTCTATTAAACCGTTCAAGAATAGGAAGTATGAACTCTTCATCTTTTTCTTTTCTTTTTTCTTTTCTTACAGAAAAGCTGTTGAAAACTTGAAGGTTTACACTTATTTTATCTAAACATTTCAATTCTAGCGAATTTATATGATCTTTATTTTTTTAATCTGTATTTAGAGCACGAAAATGCGACTATAAATTCCAACGTTGTCTTTGACAAATGAAAGTTCGTGTTTATTTTAAATATTCCACTAATCTTTTTTTATAGAAATGTTTAATTTACTATATCTTCCTCATTTCATTACCTAAAATTATATACATGTGTATATATATGTTCAATCTCTTTGTTATACTTACTATTCTTGCTCCACAAATGCATATAAAAAAATGCCTTCGAAAGAGAGCGAAAGGTTGTTCTACTGAAAACAGGTTCGATCAAGGTAACGAGTAGAGGCGATACAATTTTCTCTTCGGTTGTCTCTGTGCTGTCGGTTGAGCTCTGTGTATATATGTGCATATCATTGTTTCATCACTACATGAAATACGATTAGTTTGGCTGATACATACGTCAAACGAGTGGATCTACTCAGGCAAATATGTTCTTTTTAGAAACATTTCTTTTGTTTCATGGCTAAGGGATATTCCGCTTGAATACGGATAAATTTAAGTTGGTTTCATCCAAATCGATTTTAGTTCTTTAATATTTGTATTATTTTTTAATTTTTCAATAATGTCATTGCTATCCTGGTTTCTTTTTTCTTGTTTTTCTTTCTTCCATTTATTTTTTAATCTTTCCTCTGTTTATTGTTTCAGCTTGTTTGTTTTAAATGCTTCGTTAAAATGCCGCATTTTATACTATGCACACTCATGAGTCACGTGAAAAAGGAATGTCTTCTTAGATATATCCGAAATAGCTTTTTTTCTTTTTCTGGAGTGCGAATTTTGACATTTTTTGTCTGCTTAAAAAATTATCTAGGCGTGTCATTTTCATGAATAATGTAAATGTGTAATGTTATATACACCCATAAAACACGCGAAAGTAAGAATTAAACAACAGAAAATTTAATTTAAGTCTTTAAATTAAGTTAAAAACTCGAAAATACTGCGAATTAAAATGCCATTGCAAATTTAACAATTCTAAGAAAAAAATATCGATTAGAACTTAAAATAGATAAAATTAGTGATCACAAATATTTTAAAACTATACTTATGTGAAAAAGTAATTGTATGTACAACAATTATTTTTCAGCAGAACTTCATATATTAAATGAAATTAAAGGTGTTATGTAAAAATTATAACCATTTAATGCGATATAAAAAATGAGGAAAATTATTTATGAAAATAATCATACAAAATACTTTCGGGAAAGTAATAACATTAACAACATTGTGGAATGGAGTCAAATAGTCCGAAAAGTAAAGGAAACTTATTTATGTTTAAATTTTTAGGTCTGCTGCTTGATAATTCATGCTTTTTGCGTTTTTTTTTTCTTCAAGTTTGGGATAATAGTACAAGTGGTATCGTATTCTCTTATATAAATGTTATATTTGAATTTCGATTAATTTGATTCGAAATTTAGTTTGTTTTTCAACGAACTAAAAACCATTCGTTTTATTTCTATTTTCCGGTTTGATTACTAAAGTCTATGGTTAGCATGAATTAGATTCCCTAAGGTATTACTCTCTGATAAAGAGTTCATTCAATGCTGCGTTCATTTCCAAACATACGATTTTCCCTCATTCATTATCGTCGGTCATTTGCATCAAAAGTAGTGCTTTAGCATACTTAGCAATTCACCAGGGTTCCTCATCTTTTATCTGTGAAAAATCTAAATAAATGCTAAAGCATAAGTATTTGGCATGTTATATTTGTTCAATTCTTTCTGAAGACAGCCAAATGCAGTTCCATTTTATTTGAATAGTTCAAGTACTCTTTGTTTGATTTTTTTGAATTTTAGATTTTTTTTAGATTTCATTTGTTTTCTTGAATTGCTATCTTATATGTTTGTTAAAATTTAGCAATTTTCGGATGCTTCTCACTAATTTTGGTCCGTTATCGACTTTATTTAATATTCACTATCTAATTATGAATTATCCATGAAATTATAAGGATTTAACTGTTTTTTTTGTTGTGTATATATTCATAATCGTAACTTGTAATATCATCACGTTTTTCTTATCAAAAAATTCAAAAAAAAAAAAAGCAGATAAATAATATAGAAACAAAATATAATGTCCACTGGACACTTATGTTTCTCCAAAGTTCGTTTCATTGTTGATATTTGAGTAAATAAAGGTAATGGAAGCTTAGAAGGAATTAGACATTTTGTGTTAAAAAGAATACTTGATCTTTTTTTGTGAATCAATTGGTAATGATGATTGAATATCAAAGCTTGCTTGATAATTTAGAGGTGAAAATGAAATATTTGTTGTAGGATATCTTATTTATTCTTTTTCTTTAAAAGTTATCTTTTTACATATTTTAATTTTGTCTTATAATCTATGCCAAATTTGAATTAAAATTATTGATAGATTTTCAATGAAATTTTAACAGAAGAAAATTTATTTTGATATGTTTGTTTAATTTTATCATCTAAAAATATATATATATGTATTAAATTAGATGAATTTCACGAAAAATACATATAAATTCCAGTGAAAAATTTCTTGAAATCAACAAAAAAAAAGTTCGGATGATGCAACATCCATCAAGAAGTTTAAGTTCGTATACTAGAGAAAGGATAAAGGTATTATATTTTATTACATTACATTTTGCTTAATTTCTGATCCTTCATTTCCAATACCATTTTTCTGATTAGGTCGAATTTTCAGACTGAGACTACTTTAAAGAAAGGGAAATTTTGGAAAAATAGAAAATCGCAAAAAAATTTTTCCCAAAAAGAAATAGTCAAATGAAGAGTAAAATACAAATGATGCTAAATAGCTAATTCCTTATTACTTATTACTTTTAGTCCAATAAATCCATTGTCTAAACTCGTCCATTCTCCTTCCCATCTCTCAGCATTAGAAATAATAGTAGTCCTGCAAAATATTCAGGTGATTATATATATATATATATATATATATATATATATATATATGAATGTAGCCATTCTTCATAGTTGAAATCTGAGTTTATATCATTATTCTAGCTATTTTGATGTACTTACCAAGAACTTGATTCAGCGTTTTTGGTTAAGACACATAATATAATGAGGCGTTTAGTCATGCTAATGATTTGTAAATGTTGATAGGAATATTGTGCTAACAAATAATTATTTTAATAGTGCTTATTTAAAAAAATTTGACGCATAATGATGCTAGAACAAGATAAAAAGCAATAATTATTATTGCTACAGCAAGGATCATTGAATATCACTATTGATAAGTAATTAGCTTGGGCATCTACTATAGAGAAAACATTTTCTTAAATGAATAGGAAATTGATTTGGAGAAGCAAGAAAAGAAAATAAATAAGATTAGTTCTTCTGAAGCATTTTGTTTACTGTTGAATAGATATTGCTTGTTGCTAAGAAAACGGTAGAATATAAATACAAGTGTTTTTTAACACATCATCTTGATTGGACACTTTAACATCACTTAATTAATATTGTCTTTATTTACGACTTGAAATTTCAGTTTTTATCTGATTACGAATTTTCAGTCTTGTCCTGGATTTTCTTTCTGTTTTTTTCAGCATTTATTTATTATGCTTGTTATATTATCATTATTGTTAAATATTAGCCGTTTGATTGTTTGTCAGTTAGTATTTCATTCAATTTATATTCCATCGATTTTCTCCATTATTTATCAATTTGAGCAACAAGTAGTCGATACCTATGACGCCCATTTAATATTTTTTTAACATATCAAAGATCTGAATAGTTTAGGAGAAACATTGCTTCTTTTAATTGATTACACTTTTCAAATTGCATTCTCTATTAGTTCACATCAGTAACGCCTATGGAAGCACGGTAATTTCTACTAAAGTCAAAAACCAGGATAATTCAAGTATTCTGGATTACTAAATTTCAATTTTTTATTCCTACCATGATTAAAATAAGCTTTTTTTCAATGGTAAATATTTTTTTGAGTTGGAATTTGCAGCTTCGATGTTTCATAAATATTTGTATGGCACAACATAATCAAGTTTTGCAACAGAATCCTGTAAACTGGAAATACAAGCAACTTTTGGAACCAAAGACGGCAACAATTATAATAAAACTGAAGTAATAGGTGGTGGATCAACTAAGTGAACAAAATGGCGAAATCAAAAAGATCAAGTATAAGGCATAGAATCAGCACGTGAGCATGAAAACTTCTAAACAAAAAAGAGGCCCGCAGATTTTATACATTTTCCTTTTACTTCTAGTCGAAAGAAAGCGAGAAGTAATGAGGATTTTATCCAGGGGATTGTTGTCCTGCCCCATTTGTTCTATTTTAGTGCATGAAATGGATCCATAATCTCGTAAGGTTGTTGTATTACCTTGGACAGGATAAATTTCCACTGATATCTCTTGTGAATTATACAGTTAGTCTACTTGCTCCTCGACGCCTTTATTGATGAAAGTTGGCTTTTTTTTGCATTGGCACATGTTATGGCTTAAAACAATTTAATTTCTTTCTACTCAGTTAGTTTTCTTTTTGCCCCCATATACTATCAATCCAATTTTTTTCAGTGTTTCATTCCATACATTATACTGTTGCTAATATTATTGTTACAATATATTCATCTTGTTATTAAGAAAAAAAGGGAAAGAATTACCTCACTTAGATATCAGCAAATAGTGTATTAAAGTTCCACACTTTTTTTCTTGTTTCATTTATTTCCTTAACTTTTCAGAATTATTTTTCCAGTTCCTCAAATATATAGCTTGGTAGTACAGTTTTTTTTAGTATTAAATGTTGTTTCTTAAAAGTTTTGAAAATTTCTTCTTTGCTTTGTTAGACATATATCTGTAGCGGAATATGGATTACAGATTTTCTGTAATGATATGTAATTTCTTCACTTTAAATAGTATTTGCAGTCCTTTCAAATCAGTTGATACGTTTTTCTCTAGTGATACTTTCCATTGCATTTTTAGTAGAAATAGTGTTATTTTTGACCGAGTTCAGTAAAATTGCTTCAAGTTTTTATTTCTCTGCAGTGGTACTTATTTGATATTTTCCTATTGAATTTTAAGTAAGATAGTGAAATACATTAACTTTTTTCTAATAATGGATCTTGTTTAAACTTATATCTGGAACTCTGATCCTTTGATCCGATTAGGTGGAAATTATCATTCTTTATCTTTTTGTTTCTCATAATTCTAGAAAATTATCAAGTCTGACATTTTACTTGCGTATTAAGCTTTAATTTAAGCTGGGAAAAGATAAATATGTGAATTTAGTGGTTTTGATAGATACCATATGTTCTCTGATTAATGATAGGAAAATATCTTTGTCCTTTTTCTACATTAAGATGTTAAGAGTTTTGTATTATACCAATGTATTTTTTGCCCCAAAAAAAAAAAAAAAAAAAAACCATTTTTTTTTCAACTTTTCGGCTCTAAGTATTTAAATTGTTGTAAAATTTCTGCATGAGTGACTGTTTAATTATTTGAATTTTAGGAACGTTGTGCATCGTGGAATGGATCGAATACGACGTTCATTCCAAGAATCATTTCGTCGCCGGATATCCAGGCAACATTTTGTTCGTAGAACTCCACCCGGACGGCATTCATCAACAAAGAGAGCAATGAACTCAGGTTCTACTAAATCAGAATTATGGCAACCAGATGAAATTGCGGTTCGGAATGGCACTTGCAGTTTCACTGTTAAGGTTAGAGTCTTTGAAGTGTTGAATTCTATGTGATAAATTAGATTGTTACAGTGTTTAAGAGGATTCAAGTATTTCAATATTTTCTGAACTTTCAAATATTTTTAGCTTTATTTTCGGTTTGTCGAGTGCATGGAACTTTTTAAATTTTCACATTCATTTAATTTTTTATTCATTGTGGCTATTTGAATTGTTTTTAAATTTATAAAATCATTCAAGTATCTTGGCGGTATCGAAGTATTTGAAGCGCGTGGTATGCAAATTTGTGAAGAAGCTATGAAATTACTAAGAGTATGTTTTTTTTTTAGGTGTTTATTTTCTTAATTAAATAATAAATATTGGATTATAGCTATTTGAATATATGTTATTTCTCAAAATCTACATTGATTTTCATGGTCTCGTTTAGAAATATCGGATTAATCTGATGAAAAAGGTCATTAAATTCGATGTAAATTATATCAGTCAATTGCTTTATCTCTAATTTATTTAGTTGCATCCATAAAAATTGGAAGTTACTTATAAATGTTTACGATTTTTTCTTCTACGCTAAAATATCCGAAACAAATTAACATCCTTAAAGAACTGACAGCTACATCCATTCAGTACACCAACACTGATTTCAAAACCGATACAATATCTAAACTGCATGATAGATTAAGTTCAACTATAATCTATGTTTTCTACAAAACCAAAGCTCTACTTTGTACTTTTTTTTTAACAAGAAAAAAAAAACAAGCAAAATCGATTAATTCAGTGATGTACGAAAAAATTTTTTCTTCAGGGACAACGACGACCACCAATTAAAGCAGTTCTTTATATTTCGGGTGATGGTTTACGTGTTGTCGATCAGGAAAGTTGTCGTGGCTTAATAGTTGACCAAACCATTGAGAAGGTTACATTTTTTTTCTTTATTTTAAATAATTTATCATAATAATTTGTCATGTCCTTCCTACTTTTCATTATTTCTCGATTTGGCATAATGACTCTATCTAGACTTATTTGTTCTTTTTTTTTCAAATCTTATTCTTCCATCTTTTCACTCTTTAAATTTCGATTTACTTCCATTTCTCTGTATTTCTCATACTGTCCATTTGATTTTGTTCTACTCATTACTTTCATTCTTCACGGCTTCCTATTCGTTCTTATTATTTGGACAGTAGTAGTCAATTGTTTTATGTTCATTTTCTTAGTTTAAAAAAAGAAAAAAAAACGGAAAGGAATTAGAAATCGCATATTTTATTTTTAAAATTGATTTTATATTTCAGGTATCATTTTGTGCACCTGACCGAGGTCATGATAAGGGTTTTGCTTATATTTGTCGAGATGGGACATCGAGACGATGGATGTGTCATGGCTTTCATGCAATAAAGGAATCAGTAAGTTTAACTCCAGTAACTGTTCAGAAGGAAACACACTGCTTATTTATTGTCCATATTCTAGCATTTCATTTTTGTTTTTAAATTCAAAACTTCAAGTTTTGGATGAAATTTTCCATTTTCTTTAAGGGTGAACGTTTAAGTCATGCTGTGGGATGTGCGTTTGCGATTTGTTTGGAAAAGAAAAAGAAGCGTGATATAGAAGCTGCTGCAGCAGTGCAAGCAGCTGCAGGTTTACCACCTGTTGGTTGCGAGAAGCCGAATATCACTGGTTTTACTTTAGATGCAATTACCCAACAACCATCTATTCCAATTAGGTCTATTTTTCAAGAAGAATTTTGATGAAAATATAAATCTTTCTATTAGACTAACGTGTTTTCTTTTCATCCTTGATAACATCAATATGGGATATTTGGTTATTCGATCTTTCCACCTTTGCTGGAATGCGAAGTGGCGATAGATAGATAAAATGTTATTTGAAAAAAAAATCAATTGAAAAATTAGTACCGATATTTGCTTACTTCAAATTTCTGATTTTTAAAAGATATTTTATTTGATTTTTACTTCCTAGGATAAATGGACTGCAGGATTTTTTTAGGATTAGATTTGATATTCCAAAATTTGCAAGCTTCGCCTGAATATCATATATCCAAACTATTCGTATTGTCAGTAGCAGCGATTGAATATAGATTAGAGTATATCTCTCAGAGATCCTGAGCAGACCTAAATAAATATTGTCAGGTAGTTCGAATCACCGGTCACTGAAAGATTCGAATGATTTGTTCCAATAAATATTGGACCTGGGCATAACTAGCAAGTGTTGTAGCCTCTACTAGTGAAAATTTACATCGAGCAATTATTCAGCATTGCTGAATGAAACTGGAATTGACAACTTAATTTTATACTTCAATCTTCAGTTCATTCGAACGAAATAGCTGTAATGGCTCTTTTCGTCGATTATCAATAACAGAACGATTACGTGATCCGCAAACTGCGATCGTACAGCCACCTCCTGCAATTTCAAATCCGTCATCTGCATTACACATCACGTCGAAACCAAGGCCTGTCGGAAATCCACTACTTCTTATAAGACAGGTGATTGATCCTTTGATTTACACTTTCGGTTCATTTTTTCACTTTTTTTTTTGTTTTTTTTTTTTTCCTTCTCTCCTCCTCCCCCCACCTATAAGATTGATTCATCTTTCTGTGAAATAAAATTTGAATTTTCACTAAATCGCGTTTGAGCATTTATTTCCTTGATTTTAAAGTTAGAATACTTATAGTTGCTTTTTAGACTTCATTATAATAATGCTATATCTATAACTGAAATACTTCAAATAATTGCGCTTAAGAGTTTATTATTTCAAAATCGTATATCTAGAATATCCATATTATTTTTTCAAGGGATCATTTTGTGCCCCTGCTTCATCTGTACTCAACACTGCTTCGTTTCATCGACAACTTTCACTTCGGTCATATCCGGATTCCCCAGTTAAGATGGTTTGTGAAATATTCCTAAATCAATTTTTTTTCTTTATATATATTATAACCCATTTTCAAATTTTAAACACATAATGTAAAATATTGCATACTTTCAGCAGAAACAAATGTTAGCAACAGACATAGGAAAGGGCGAGCCGATTTTTGAAGATGATGAAGACAAACATTGGCTTAATAATGATACGCTGAATGAAGAAATCACTTTCGAAAATGCTCCATATTGTCCAGTGAAACATAATGGGTTTAGGTGAAATGATCTATCATTTCATTTTAGTAAAATTATGATTAATTTTTTTCATTAGTTAGAATAATGATTTATTCGCTGATTTTTCTAACTAAAGGTTTTACTCACTCAATTTCCCAGTTTATTGATTTTTTTTATTTGTTTTTGTATTTTTCTTCATTCTTTTTCAGACAGTCATTATCGTATACGGCTACGCCATACGCTAATGCTTGTGATTTTAGTGGTTCTCGAACATATAGTTTGGTGAATTCTCCACTGCAAGTTCAAACCAACTATTTATCAAATGTCAATGGACCGGAATCCTGGTAAATTGCTTGTATATTTTTAGTATAACTATAAAATAACCCTGTTACAAACTGAATAATCATTCCGATTTATGGCTCTAATGGTAGACTACAGTGAAAAAGTAGAATTAAACTATTCATTTGTAGGTTAAGTAATCCTATTTCAACATCTCCATCAACGGCAAAATCAAAAGCTGATGAATGGTTGGAACAAACATTGCGCTCATCACTATCATTAAATTCACCATGCAAAAATACTAACGATCTCAGCAGGACAAGCCATACTATAGTCAAAGGTTTTATTTATTTTTTTCTAGAAATTATTAAATTCAAATTCACATTTACTTTTTTTCTGGAGCCCGTTTAGTTCAAAGGTTCATTCGGCACGTTATTAAACCGTATTTCATTTATTTAACTTATCGATAAAATTTCCTACACTAGGCCGTATTGTTAAGATTTTGATGCTATAATTTTAGTAATTGCATAATTATTTAACTGAGGTTCACGTGATTCCTACTTGCAGCATCTGTTGAAGTTTAGCGTTCGATCTAGCTTTTCTTTAAAAAATTTAATTAGTCTAAATTTTCTGAAGTAAAACAGTTTTGTACTTCGTAAGATTTATTTTCTAGTAAATTTTTATTATTAATGTGATGAATACGAAAACGTGAAGTAGTTAACTGTTTATATTTTCATAATTTAATCTGCAAATTTATGTTTCCTCACTTCAGATGGACCGCCACCAGATCAACCACCTCCACCGCTGCCAAGTTCATCAGTCTACCAGAGCACAGGTTCGGAGACAGCAATCCGTTTCAGTAGTGATTTTTCACAATACGAGTTGCCTGCCATAACTGAAAATTTTTCATCTTTGAACGAGGTAAAGATCAATCTTATGAAGTTTTGCCAGTAGTTTTGTTTATAGATCTTAGTTAAGTTTTGAACTTGTAAATGATGAAAATAAGGCGAGAAATGCAAGTAGAAGTTAGGGTTGCGATTATTCATTTTAAGTTTGATGCATTTCGAAATCATCAGATTTGTGAATGGTTAATGAATAGATCGTTGAAATAAGTAAAGTGAATTCTAAAATTAGAAGTCCCTTTTAACTTGTCTGTTACGACTCGAATATATAACAATCCTTAGAAGTCCAATGTTTGATGCGAATTTCATCCAATAATAAGAAAATAATGTTTGAGCCGGTGAAAAATAGTTATATTTTTGTTTTTTTCGTGAAATTTTCTTATTTTACAGAATGCTTCAGTCATCTCATCAACAACATTAGCCGAATCCGAAATTGATATTTTCGGTCAACCAGTTTTCAGCGCGTTACTGTCGAATTCTCAGAGAAATCCGAAGCAAAGTAGTCAGTATTTGAAAAATTTAAAGTTAACACATAAAATTTTGCTTATTATTTCAGTAATAAGTTTTCCCATCACTATTTTCATTATTAATAAAGAAATATTTTGTAATTCGACATAAAAGAGTCATGTCAACTGTTTCAGGTATTGTTTATATGTAGACATGAGATAAGGCAATTGCATGAAAATTCATTTTTCTCAGTTTCCTAATTCTTTTCCATTTATAAGAATCACGAATTTCATTTAGATTGCATTATTTCAGTAGGTGAAATGTTTCATCATTCTTTGAGATAGAATGCGAGGAGTGCTAATTTCCATCTTATCATCAGTTTGTTTGCCAATTCAAACTAATATGTGATTTGAAAATAAAAAAGTTTTAAAGGATAGATTTTTGTTATAATAATTGATCGTAGCACAGTTTACGAATTAGCTTTTTAACGAAAAAATTGTTTAAAGATTGCTGTTGACTGTATTGCAATGGTTTTTAGATCAGATGAATGAATACATGAATAACAGAACATCCGAAAAACCCGAAGAGATTGATCCATTTGATGTCAAATGGTCCCATTTGGCTGTAGATGTTGCTAGAACATGTCCAGTATCTGTTCGTTCAACCAATCCCTTTTATTCGGAATCAAGCGCGGTGAAGATTTAACAACAAGACTTTTTTTTTATTCACTTTTTTCTTTAAATTGATTATTGTTACGAGTGTATCCATGATTTTATCATAATTTTGCGAAACTTTTTTTCTCTTACTAATGAAAAGGGAGAAGAGAAAAAAGATGAAAGTTTTGAAAGGAGGATTATATTTTTTTTTATGTGCTACAAGTACAGTAACATCGAATTTCTTTTGTTTATCGAGATATTTCGTGTAATTTTCAAAACCGGTACCACTGTTATTTTGTAGTACTAATTTTTCTGCTTTTATGTGAGTGAAAATAAGAGCCACTCTTTCTATAAAGAAGTTAAAAAAAATTTCGCTGTAAATTGACATCATTGTGATTTTAAAAAAGAAAAAAAAGATAATATAATTATCATTTGTTGTATATTTGATGTTTCAAATTATACTGGGTATATTAACATTAATTATTTTATCCACAATTCTCTCGCTTTTTGTAAAGTAGTCTTTATTCATATATGTGTATTTATTTATTTATTTATTTTCATGCTATATGTGACTTGTTAAATTTCTTATTTTTGATAATTCTGATTTACGCATGGGTACTAATAATAGTATAGTTATTGCATAGAAAGAAGGAATTCATTGAGGCAATTTAGCTAAGATTTCCTTAGTTTTATTATGACTTATTTAGTCCAAATTTTTTTATAAGTTCCTCGTTTTAGAGACGATTGTTCGTCATGTAAGAGATTAGATGAATCTCAAATTCCAAACAGCAAATATTGGGAGAATGACTTTTCTTCACTGGTTATCAAATTCAAATTTATCTGGATTTTGTATTTTTCGATGATTTCAAAATAAAAAAAATTATAAAGTTAAGTTCAATTCTTTTATCGAATTCTGGAATACTTTCTCCATGAATCCATATAGCACCATATTCTACAGCTCGTTAAAGCTTGCAACCATTATTGTAAACAAATTATGGTAATTATATATTTAATGACCAGTTTGCAGTTTTGTTCCTTTTTCCTTCCAAACAAAAGTTCCACTTAATTTAGTGCAAAGTCTATGTGTGATATGAAAACAAACACTATTGTCTCGCAAATTCATTATGCAAAATATCACTTTTCTAATATCAGTCTATATTTTGGAGAAAAAAGGAATGAGATTTATGTTTAAACCATAATAGTGAGGATGAAACCTGATATCAAAAAATTCGAAAATTCTTTTTGACTCTCAAGTTTTAGAAGATTTTAAAAATGAAAATTTTAGAAGGAGGATTCATCAAACTGTTTCAATGTCAGAAATCAGTGAAATTTGGATGTTTGTTTGATAGTCATATAGACTATTTAAAGATTTGATTACCTATTGAAGATTTCGATCAAATTCTCTTCCATTTTTTGTACATAACTTATCAAATCTGTTTCTTCATCTAAGTGACAGTGTGTTCTTATTGTTTCTCATATTTTTGTGAATTCATTTTTCCGGCTTGGTCGTAATAACGAACTTTTCCCTTCTATACGTGTGATTTTCGTGTCATATTAAGCCATAAATAAATGTTTGCTACATATTATGTGAAATGCATAATAATGATAGTTTTAATGAAATATGTTTTGAATATATTCTATGAACATATTCAACTAATCGATAAATAATTATCATATAGTTCATCATAGATGTTGACTTTTAAACGCAGTTTATCTCAGTTTTGCATATAATTAATTCGCAAATGTATTTGGATGAAGAAACTGCACTTTTATAATGGATTATTTTAACTGATTGATCTTATTGATAGTTCAGTTTGATTGTGTGACGGTTCATTTGTCGTTGTAAACGATTTGTTGAGACGACGATACAGATAGAACATACTTAACGGCAAAGTATAATATCATTCCTTCAATCAATTCTATCTCAATCTTTCCTGATCAAAAATTCCAGACTGATTGATATCCCTTAGGGTTCATTCCAGTGGGAGTCCTTTCTTTCTTAATTTTTCATCAGTTCTATTATTTGTCGCAAAAATTTATTCCAGTGACCAAAAAAAGGACGATAAGACGACGGACGACTACTCGAAGCACTAAAAAGGGTATTTAAAATTTACTTAAATTTTATTTTATCATTTAATGGAAGCCTCTTATTGGTCATCAAATGAAATGAAGAAAGTAATCAAACAATAATGCTATTAGTCGGATCGCGAAAATTATATTGGGATTCTCTAAATTTAAAATTTGGAATAATAATATTATTATGAGTTATGAGCAACAATTCAGATGAAAATTATTGTGAAAAATAATAATTATCTGAATTTCTGAAAATCAAAAAATTTCCGATTTCAATAATTTCAATTAATGAAATCCCAAGAAATCCTGAATTCAAAATTGCAACAAAAGCGAGCAGGAAAAAAAAATTCTTGGAAAATATTTTAAAAATTTGAACGCTTTAGTAAAAACATTTTTCAGCGTTATTTAATTTTGCTTACAAGATGTAATAAGTGAGACGCTGCAAACTTTAAATTAAAATAATTTTATTAGAACTCACCGATGAGGATGGGACACAAATGGAACGCGATTCTCGGCCAAGCCGCCGCCGGGCGCTTACTCTTCGAAAGGGACCGGAAAATCGAGAAATGTTGATTCAGATGAAAGCTTTTTGCACAACTACTGTTGCCACTGGAGTTCAGGCAAATATTACGCACCTATTCTTTCTCTCCTTTTTTTTGGATCAAAATTCTATTTTAATGGCTCCTTGTGTAAGCGTGAAAAATAGTTGTTAGCAGTGATTAATTTTTTCCAACATTTAAATTCCATACAATCACTTTTTTTTCTATCTTCATATGTAATCTAATGCTTATTTATTATTTGAAAATGATATGACATTTGGTATCGGAATGTGTAAAATTTTGCATATCACGCAGTAATCTTGCAAAATGAAAAAATTAATAGCACATATTTGTTTATTTTGAAAGGAAAAAGAAACAATTTGTCACGAATTATTCTAATTTGTGAAATTTTAATTAAAGTGATTAACCATTAAGTAATTGTAATTTTGTGATTTCATTTCCTTGTGTTAACTGCTAATTAATTAAACGTAATTTGACAATATATACACAAATCATTGTCAGATATTATCCCAGTGAGTAGTATGATTGATATAAGTTTATGCTATGCATTCGATACCATAGTGTTTTAAGGGTTTGATGAAAGAATTTAATGAAATACGGGCAACTAGTGTACCACCATCACAATTGGTTAAAACTGCATTTGACAGAAATCCGGATAAAAACAGATACAAAGGCTAGTTGGAAAGTTCACTCAATTAATTAATTTAGCTTTTTTTGATGATAACTTTACAATAATTTGATTTCAATTTTGACTTCTTAGACACGTTGAAAAATTATGATCATTAATGATTAACTTTTCGGATAAATATGAATAATAGCCGTTCTTGAGTAAATCAAAGCTCAAGAACGATGTCCGGTTGATCGGAAATTTCTGTAGATGTATTTTGTGTTGATGAGACAAGAGTTGTGCTGAATTACCCACCAAAAACAAATGATTATATCCACGCAAATTGGGTTGATGTAGTCTCCATCAAACGTCGGTTTATCTGCACGCAGGTTTGTTTTTCTAATCTTTTTATCACTTTTTAATCTTGATAGTTTCCTTCTTTCCTTTTTTCCAATTTTATAAAAGATTTCTTTTTTCAATTTCATTTTCAGTACATTTTAATGATTCTTAAAAATTTTCAATAGTTGTAAATAATTACAGTTACTATGCAATGCAATGCTATTCTGATCCTGCATCTATCACAAAACATATATTTTAGATATTTTAAAATTTCTCAAGTCTAAGACTAATATTAATGTTGAATTTCAAAATATAGCCTTGAATTTCAATAAGGTTTTTTAATTTTGGATTTTCGGATAATTTTGAATTAGAAGAAATTACTACTCTTAGGTTTGAAAACGAAGAAAAAAAAACAAAGAACCTTGAATTCTGGTAAAGATTACTAGTTTTAGTTTTTGAAACATATTTTTGAATTCTAATAAGAATTAATATTCTAGGATATTCCATTCTGTAAAGTTATCAGTAAATCCATTCAACGATGCAACATTTAAGGCACCAAAAGAGAATACAGTAGAAGATTTCTGGCGTATGGTATGGCAAGAAGATTGTCATTCAATAGTCATGCTCTGTAATATCATAGAATCTGGCAAAAAGAAATGTGAACAGTACTGGCCAGCTGAGGAAGCGGAATCTGTAAGACGCCGAAACTTTTAGAAAGACAAAAATACTTTCATTAGTCAACCATCAACTAATACTTTTCATTTCTAACCATTGATTTTTGAGAAGTATAAAAGCCATTTATTATTATTATTATTATTTTTTATTGCAGAAAGAATATGGAGTTCTAAAGGTAACATGCAATCGAGTGATTCAAGAAGAAAAGACGCTAACGATTTCCAATCTAATCGTAACCAATGGAAGCAAAAAATTATCAGTAGAACATATTGCTTGGAATGATTGGCCTGATCGTGGGGTACCCAATAATTTCTTGGCACCATTTCGACTTTTACAACGAATCAAAAATCAGACACATGTTGTAATTCATTGTTCTGCAGGTATTTCTATTATAGTTTTGGCAATTAGAATTTTTTTGTAAATAAAATATTCACCAAAGAAGCAATTCGTTAGCAAATACCTGATTGTTCATGTAATAGTAAAGAATTTAGGAGTTTGTAATTTAGAAATTCCTCGATAGTTTTCATTGATAATTTTGTGAAATTTCTCAATAATAAATTGCATCTTTCAGGAATATTTTAGCATAATCTTCATATTTCTAATCTTATAACAATGTCATAATGAAAATATTGCAAGAAAAAATATTCGAAATTTTTAGAAAATGTGTTTTATTTAGATACTATATTAACTTACGCCTCTTTAGGCCAAACCTTACTATTATCTACCGAATTTATTAATTTTTAATTATCAGGTATTGGTCGAACGGGAACAGTTGTTGGTTTGGATGTAGCAGATACTATGTTTAACGATGGTATGAAAGTTACCATGCGTGATGTAGTTCGAGAACTTCGTCTTCAACGTCATGGCTCCGTACAAACTGACATTCAATACGTTTACATACATCGTTGCATTTTGGCACTTTCGGAAAATCGAAAGGCATGACATCTTTTTGTTTCAACAGTCTTAAAATTTATGCTTAATCTTAAGTCATTTGTCCACAATCCGTTAATTATTTTGTTGCTACAAATGTTTTCGATATTTTGGGCTCTTTTCTGCTCGTTGAATTGATATTTCAAACTTGTAGCATTTTCCATCATTATCCGATAATGGCATGAAGTAATAGGTAGTGAAAATGTTCAAAATTTTGTCCTTAAATTTTGATGGGAAAAGAGTGAACTGTTATAATTATTTTTATTTGAAAAATCGTTACTTTTAATTGCGATAACAATTAAATATAGTAGATATGATGGTTTAATTCCATCTCACTTTTTTTTGCTTTGTATTATAATTGTTTGTTTAATCAATAACTATACTATTTGATTATTAAATTGAATCAAGTTAAATTAAATCCGAAAGGAAACAAATTTTCAGCTCATCAAAAGGGATGAAATTGCGAGCTTTTTAAGAGATTTTGAAATACTTGCACATGCTCGTGGCAGTTTACCGACTCCAGCCAAATAGGTTTTGCACAATACGTACGTGTACATGCGCATCATCATCATCATTAACGACTATTTATTGAACAAACGATAGTTGCTATTCGAGAAAAGAGAAAATAATTTCAGTACAATATGTTTTCACGTCATTCCATTATCATACTGCCAAATCAATGGAATCCATTTGTGTTAATCATATAAAATAACGCTCTTCCTTGCCAGTTACACTTACATCTGTCCCAATTCACATAATTAATACTTACGAGAAAGAAGAGTATCGATAAATGATAATCATTGTTTAGCATTTTCAGCTTTGCTAATTAAAATAATTCTTGTCTTGAAATATCCTCCAGTGATTTATTCAATTGGTTCCTTTTGCATATACGAAAAAAGTTTTGTATATACACTAGCGGATGAACTTAATTTGAACTGATGAATTTCATCAATTCAAATTACAAGGTAGAGTACAGTTATAAAATCATTGCCAATAAAATATGTCTGGGCAGGTGTGTCCGAAAATAGTAATCGAGTAAAGTACAGTAGTTGTCGAGAAAATTTTTTGTGTTGTAACAGAGACGAATCTTGGTGAGAAAATTTATTGTTTTGACGGAGGAATGATTCGTTCGGTGTAAGATCGAGTAAAATCAGATTACGGCTGCAGATGAATGTTTGGCTATAGTAATGATAATTGAAATTGAGGATATTGATTATCGAGTGAATTGATTGACCGTTGAGTTTACTGATTGAGTAACCACTGAGTGACCATTGATTGACTAATACGTAATACTGATACCGTGATCGCTAAAAGCATCTTTTCATATTGATAATCCTTGGTATCGTATTAGGCAGTGACTTGCAGTATGACGTGCAAAGGATCTGATTATCAGGACAAAAGATAAGGGATAGACAATGCTTGCAATTTTAAACAGTGCGTACAAGCTTTAATACCTGCAACATTCCAAACAATTAACTGATTTACAATCTTTTAAACAATGCACACAGACTTTAGACAGATCGGAAGAGAGGGGAACAAAGAATAAGAGATGGAAGAATGATTCATTTGATCGAGAAATGTTACAAGTTTTTGTTATTCATGCGCTTCGATTATTTGTCACAATTATATTATAAAATATCTTGCTTTTATCGACAGTAGTAACATTCTTTTGATCACAAAATACAGTAATAAAATGAAAAAAAAAAAAAAAGCTGAATTGGAATGATTCACGGATAGAATTCATCAGCATTTCGAAGAAGCAATGTTTCATTTAGATAAATTAACGAAAGAAGTAGTTAATTTAAAATTTAACTAAGGACAAGCAAACCGATA
>KZ270050.1:22407-43023 GCA_002249935.1 Onchocerca flexuosa
ATCTGTCCATCAATCGATATTTATCTCTCTCAAGTAGCTTGGCATTATATATTTAGCATCCTGAAATCAAAATTACAGTCCCCTACATGTTGCCAAGTCATTTGGCCTGCTTCTTGGCCCACTTTTACTCTTCTACTAACACCATTATTCTGTCGAGGATTCAAATTCTCATTCTTTAAATAGAATATCATATTTTTCTGCAAAAAATCCAAAATTTCATCTCTGATATATAATTACACTATGAATCAAAAATAAAAGAAACAAACTTGTGGGTAAATGAAATTTGAGGGAGAATTGTTGAAATGATCAGGAAACGGTGCGCAGAAACGTGAAGAGCAATTTGGACATTGGACAATAAGACCTAGCTGAGATGATTGCTGCATGGTCGAGCTTGGTGCTGTATAATTGCCGTATAAATAAGCCATCCTAAAATAAGCCTCCTCCACTGACCTAGGTCACTTGACCTTGACCACAATAAAGTTTGCTTATTGTCATAGCAAAGTGTATCTCACACCGGGCAGTACATTTCGCTACACGTAAGTCTTTTCAATCACTGGTCAATACTGCCTTCACGTTGATGGTGATAGAGTGGACACGTGTTACGTGGATTACTGATGTAACTATTTCGAGAAAAAGGGTGACCTAGTATGACCAGCAATAATGGCTCTTTGTTCGTAGATGAATGTCATGACGCAGTATGAGTATGAGTACGTGTGCGAGATATTGCGTGAAAAGTGGCATTTCCATATTTGTATAAATAGAACATTTTCATAATTTTACGTTGAAAAGATGTAAGAAGTGACCTAATATGAAATCATAATGATGGTACTTTATTGGCGGAAAAATGACGTATAATTTACGTGTTATTATTTACGGACGTGATGTTTGCATGTATATGGTTAGAGTATTTTTCGTCATTTTATCAAATAATATTGAATATTTCAAGATATATAAGTTGATGATAATTGCATGTTTTATTCTGTGGCATTATTTGCATGCAAGAAAAAAAGAAAATTCACATAAACAACAAGCGTTATAGAAGTACTTATTTGTGTGAATGTGTTGCGCGATATTTGATTTCATTCAAATTTAATTTACTTTCAGAGAAGAAAAGAGAAAAGAAGGTGGCAGGAGTAACCTGCCGTGGTGGAATAATCAAGAATGTCTGTACCCAATAGTACCACTGGTAGTAAGCCTGAAATAGTTGCAACTGACAGTGGAAATTCGAAGAATTGTGATACTGCTGGGCATACACAGGTAATTTGCGCCTATTTAGCCTAACATATCGTATTTTCATTGCTATTATTTTCCACATTTTATTTTTATTAGAATTAATGCAAATATTGATTTATTCCTTGATAATATTCGGAAAATATGCATTTTCTCGACAAATATCCCAAATGATAAGCTTGTTACTTTTGTTATCTATAATTTACTTTACTTTTGTTATCTATAATTTACTTTGCATCATTTTGCCAACTCTTACCAGTTATATTAATTATAGGTTGATGATGAATTATGCTTATTTTTTCAGTAGATTGTAGTATATATTTGAGGGGAGTGAATTTGCGGAAATACTAGTATAATAATTATTATTGATTTCTCGTCTAATTAATTATTAGATCAATATTTCGGATACATTCGATTGAGATTCAGTTATACTACTTTACTTTAACATAATGCTGACTAAAAAATTAAAAATATATGGCAGTGGCAAAACGATTATGTCAAAAATCGAATGAATGCAAATTTTTGTGATAAAAAATTTGCAGAATTTATGTGATGCTGAAAGTGAAAGTGAAATGGAGGATGTTAGATTGGACGAAACAAACATAGCATTAGCTGCTGATGATGTTTCTTGTAGCAGTACATTGAAAGAAACCGTAGATGATAATGTTGATAATGATAGCGAGAAAAAAGTTATTGATGATCAAAATGAAGATGATAAATGTTTAAAAGAAGAGCAGATTGAGCAGGTATTTTGCTTTATTTTAAATGTAATTCGTCCAATTATAGTCTACGAGTAATTTAATTTTTTTCTTTTAGAACGAAATGAAAGGACAGAGGAAAAAAAGATGCAAAAAATGAAAGTGCAAGAAATTAGTACTGCTTAGAATGTTTTTGCCATATGTTAATATTATAGTTTCGAAGTGTAAGAGCGTGTACTTGCATTCATTCCAAAATCCACTACTTCCTATGTTGGACTATTTTAAAAAAAGTTGAAAAATATTGAAATTCAACATCTTTCTTTCTCTCTTTCTCTCTCTCTCTCTTCCTAATTAGCATCATTAAATTAAAAGTATGCGCGATCCGACAAATTCTTGGCTCTATATGCATTCTTGAAAATCATTCTTACATTTCTCTTCGTCCTAATATTTTATATACGGTGGATTTTTCCGTCTCTTTTTATAGATCATTTTACTTGGAAGTAGTACAGGGTGAAATATCACCGAATAATATGAACGAAAAATTGAATGTGACATTAAAAGATTATAACAGTTTCAATGAAAGCTACGTTATTCCGCATCTGAGCAAATCAGAGCAGATTTTTCAAAGAAATGAAGGCAAAATTCAAGCAACATTTGAATATCTTAGTATAAAAAATGTCAAATTCTATTCATAAAAAAGTGATTGCATAGAAATTGCAAACAGTTCTTCTAAAATTTGTTTTTTAGGTTGTGCAAAGTTTCGAAAAACAAATTAACTTGGTTAAGAGTAAAGTGGAAAATAACACTGTAGTCATTCACTCGGTAGATGAAACGCCTGACGAGACGTTTCAAAGATTGCAACAGGGATTACAAGACAGAACTCTTACACATAAAGAAATTGTTGATTCAATCTTCAATGTGGTCAGTTTAAATGTCTCATTAAAATTGGAAAAATATGACAGTATATTAACAGTGCATAAATTCAATTCTAAATTAAAGATTCGGTTTTCTTTTGCAATGGTAACAATCCCTTTTTTCCAGCTTGTTGGTGGAGCATTCGATATTGAGTCGAAATTTATCATCGAAGATCCCAAAAATATTATTCGTCTATTGCATTTATTAGATGCAGCTCCATCTCATTTAGAGGTCTACTTTATCATTTTCTTATCAGTTTGATTAACATTATTCTCAATAATCTTCAGCTTTTCCGCAGTTATTAATTTGTTTTTGTGTTGATTTTATCTTTTTGGAAGAGTTTGCAATATCTCAGATTGTGTCCTGAATTCATCAAATATTTGTTGTCTAAATCGTATGCAATAGTATCTTTTAGGCAGAAGTATGGAGTGTATTCATTGGTGTTGTCAGGAAAAGTGCACGTAATATGCAAGCTTGCTCAAGGGTTGGCCTTGTTTTAGAGGTAATTTTGCTCAAACTTCTCCCGAGATATGCATTGTTTTCTGATTAATTAAATTTTCTGTGGAATTTTAGATTCTGGATCGTCTGTCAGATAGTGATGCAGTCGTCTCAGATTTATTGGTACAGCTTCTTGGAGTGCTTACCACTTACAGTATCACTGTTAAAGAGACTAAACGATTTCTTCGTGCTTTGAAAGCAGTAGATAAGAAATGGGTATGTGTATATATTTTTTTCATTGCAGTATTGTTGAACAAGTGTCAAGAATATCGAGCAACACTTTCTTAATATTTCTTTCAATATAAACATTATTGTAAATTAAATTATAGCGTAAGAATTCTATCAAACTTTTGGATGTGCTGAGAGAAATGCCAAAGCGCGATGGTGCTGATGTTTTCTTCTCGTTTCCTGGTGTGCATAATGCAGTTAGTTTTTTTTTTCTTTTTTTTTTCTATTCCAAAAGAAATTACCAATGACAAAATAAAAAGTAACAAGCAGGGAAATTATATGATGAAAGTTATACGTTATTTTGAAATTTTAAGGGTATTGCATTACCTCCGCTGATCAAGTGGCCTTATCAGAATGGCTGGAGTTTTTGTACATGGTTGAAAATGGATCCTTTAAATAGCGTCAATTTCGAAAAAGAGCGTCCTTATATATATTGGTATGCATAGATTTTCTTTCATTATTTTCATTACTCAGGAGATGTTTTATTGTTGATTTAAATAGCCTTTAACTAAAAAATTTCATCCTCTCTAATTTTTTGTATTTCATCAGCAGAAGTTTTTCAGTTTTCGAACCGCAAAAGGACTTGGCTACAACTGTTATATTATGGGCAATTGCTTGGTTATCAGTTGTATTAAAGCCGTAGGCAAGGAAACAACACGATGTATACGATTTGAATTGACACCTAGAAGGTTTTTTTTTTCTTCCTGACATTCATGAAGAATGTTTTAGTATTCATAGCTTATATTTAACTTTTATTTAGATGGCATCATGTTACAATTTCACATATTTATTCTCGTTGGTCGAAGAATGAAATTCAGTGCTTCGTAGATGGACAAATGATTGAGTCCTTCGACGTATCTTGGTATTTACATACTTTACTTCTTTCTCAATTGTTTTCAATTATTCCTTTTTTCATGTGCTTTTCATCATTGAATTGGTGATGATACTTTGAAAAAAAAAAGATTCCTTTTTTTAGGTTTGTTTCAACAACAGAACATTTTGATAAATGTAGTATTGGATGCGGTCCCGATGGCGAAGAACCATTCTGTGGGCAGACAGCAGCATTGTATGTATTTTCGGAAGCCGTAAATGCGCAACAAGCTAATGCAATCTTTTGTTTGGGACCATCATATCAAAGTCGTTTTTTACATGAAGCTGAAACTGGTTTGTCTGATGACTATAAAAAGGTATGTATTATTGTGAATTGAGTTTGCATTATCATTACTTTTGCATATACGGGATATTTGTACATTTTAGTTTTTATTTGATGGAAAACTCAGTGCTGCCATTGTGGTAGCGTATTCACCGAAGAATTGTGACGGACAGTTATGCTTACATTTAGCATCTAAAACAAGTGCTCCGTATTTTGTGCAGATTCCACATGCCATTATGAAACAGGTCATATTTTCATCAGTTCTCAAGTACTTTTTTTTAATAAATATTTAATTTTTTCAAAGCAATATTTAATAAGCAGTTTTATTTCGCCGCTTGAATTTTCCTCGATTATTTTTTTTAGGGTGTCGAAGTGGTGAAAACTTATTCAATTCACAATTCGTTACATTCCTTAGGTGGTATACAGATGCTTTTGCCTCTATTTTCACAATTAGACTTTCCTCAATATGATGAAAATGTTCGAAAGATTGACGTTTGGTAATTTTTTATAATTTTAAATTCCATTCTATTGAAAAAATTATATGGAGAAATGAACTGTTTTATATCAGAAATCCAAATGTTAGAACTTGTACAGTCGAAACAGAAAATTAAAAAAAAAAAAAAAGATGTGATGTAATTAAGATTAGAATATTTTCCTCATCTAATTATTTATTTATATTTTCCATTATATATCAGACATCTTTCTATTATAATCTTGTTAATATTTGCTAATGCGTGTTTTTCTAATTATCTTCGCTTTTGCTATGTCCTGATTGATTTCCACCAATTCTGCAACATCCACCTTATCATCCTTTCTCATCTTTTTTTTCTTACAGTTGCTTACTGATCATTCGTTGCTAATAATTCTTTTCGAAGTGTCTGAATGGAAATTTGAATTTTTTGAAAAATTTAATTCTCCAAAATATTTTTTTGTTGCAAGTTTTGATACTTAGTTCATCTCTTAACTACGATCTGCTGTAGAAATTTGTCTGCTTTTTTGACAGATTTTGAGGAATTAAAATATTTATTTTGAGGAATCAGATTTTCTTTACCTTGTCTAAAATCTTCTATTCAACTTTTTTTTGGGGAAAGAAATTAATGCTAATTGGAGATAATAGAGGAATGCTGTATTTCAAATTGTTTTTAATTACTCCAAGTAATGAAAATGAAGCCAAAACTAGGCCAAGTATTAGAGCAGATTAAGTTGTTTTTTAATGAATCTCATAATTTAATATGGATTCAGTGGAATTATTTTGGCTTTTGGTTTTGCTTTTGGAACTGTCTTCTTTTCTAACTGAAATGAGCCACTAAACAAGAACAAGATTCAGATGCTAAGTGCATTATGCATTGCTAAATAAACGATTTTTTTGAAAAGGAATTTCGTCTAAAATAGTTTATTCTGGAAAAAAAAAATATATTAAGAATATGTAGCCTGGAATTGATTGATCTGCTTTCTTTGGATTACCAATTTTTATCCAATTTTTCTATGAAGATTATTTAAGTGAAGATTGTAACATCGATAACTGAAGTTATTTGGTTATCTACTGCCTTGCTCTTCATTAAACCATTTAATCTTCACCATGATTATTGAAAGTGAAGAATGATAAAAATGGTTTCATCATTGACTTATTCTAAACATTGCTTCTTCCTGTTATAATATATTTTTTTAAAAATATGTTAAACTTTCAAAAGCAAAAATTGTACAAATACTGGGCAAATATTTTAGCTCGAAATTGCTGTCAGCCATATCTCTTTTGCTAAGGACTGCTTCAAACGCCCCTCAACAATTGTATCATAGCAGAGCGTTTCTCATCATTTCTCAAGCCTTACATGAAGTGAGTTTTTCTTAATTTTTTTTTCAATTTTTATAGTAATTGAATAGTAACAAATGTAATACTGTGATTACTGTTGATTATAGTAATAGATGATATATTATTCCAGTCGTCGCCTTCAAATCTTAGTCAGCATGTATTGGAAATTCTAATTGATATTGCGAAATATCTATTGGCTTTTTCCTCGGGAACACCGTTACTGAAGCATCTTTTCGATTACATTCTTTTCAATCCTGAACTTTGGAGCAGAGCTAAACCAGCGGTAAGTATTAATTTCTGCGCTATTTCTCACTACTATTTATATGTTAAAAAAAAAAAAAAAAAAAAAAACTATCATATTTTCAAGGGCAAGAATGTTGGAATTCTCTTGCATGGATTTTGTTAAATTGTTACCAAGCCTTCTGCCTTCAATTATAGTAACATTTTATGTAGAAAGTTAAGTGTGAATTAACATATTTTCGCGAAGTTAATATTTTTGCATTACTGTTTGAAATTTTCGTTGGACAATAAAGGTTGTTTTAGATACAAGTTCAATTATATTACTTTTTGGCGAGCGAATTTTTGACAAGCGCCAATTTCATACTGATTGTACAGCGTTGTGCCACTGTAGTTGAAGTGCTTCATGCTATCAGAATCTACTATTGGGTTGTTGTGCCCCGATCACCCTCACTCTACAGTGTGGTTAACCGTGAAGGACGACCATCTCGGTTAGCATTTTTGTTTTGATCCTGGAAAGATTTCTAAGGGATCCCACTTTTAACATTGAAAAAACCATTTCTTAGAGGTAAACAGCTATTAAGTGATTGTCAACAAATTGATATTTGAATACGAAATTTCAGAAATGGATTTTATAAAATTGAATATTTGTGCCATAAAGTGATTTCGTTTATTTTAGGAGATAAATCCACTAGATGAAACTGATAAAAATTATTCATTAATTTGGAGACATTGTTTTCTCTTTCTTTTTGTGATGTTCATATTCATTTATAGGACTGAGGTGGTAACTATACGTGCACATATGTTGACTTTTATTTCTCGGTTGATATGTATGCCAGATCCTAAAGAGAGTGGCACTATGAATCGAGATAGTGAATTCAATGCATTATTAAATTTTGTCGCCACTGTAAATGAAGTAAGCTATAAATTTCAATTTTCTTTTTTTTATGGAGAACAGTTTACGAAAAGAGCTGATCTGTTTAACAAACAATGACCACATTTACTGTGGTTTAAAATGCATTGATTGTTAAGTAAAAGCTTATTTTTTTCGCACAAAGTATTACATTAATGTCACATTCAGATCTTAAATATTTAGAAGTTTTTCATAATGACTACTATTTATTTTTTGTTGCGAAATTTTAAAATAATTTGGAATTAAAATTTTAAAGGATGATAATTTATATGATGTATTGACTCTTACAACGCGGTTACTTTCTGAAAAACCAGCAGCAATGGTACCGGCATTTGATCGCAAGAAAGGTCTTGCAGTTGTGTTCAAATTGATCAATTCTGCTAATGAACTTATTCGTATACCAGCTTTAAAGATATTTGGTTATTTCTTATGTCGCTCAACTCTCAAGTGAGGCTTGTTTTTTTTTTTTTTTAATCGTTACTTTTTTTGTAATTAGAAAAGAATGATAGATACTGATACCACATTGTTCGCCCATCAAGTATTAAAGGTGCAATATTCTTTTGCTGAAATTGTATTGCTTTGTTAAATGAGTTATGTCATAAATGCTTGTCTTGATTGATGCCTTTCTTATTTCATTAAAAAGGGATAGATTTATTGCTTTTTATAAATATTTCAGACGAAAAATGGATTCAGTGAATAGTCTTAATTTATTGTCGCTTATTACCGATCGACTATTGTTGAATTCAAGTCATCTTACTTTGGCAACATACAATGCTTTATTTGAAATACTTACTGAACAGATGACACCAACAATAAATTATATGACCCATGCATCGATTACCGATGTAATGAGATTTGAAAATCCAGCGATGTTGAAAGTTATTACCAACCTTATAACACAAAGTGAGAATAATTTGGAATTAATGAAGGTGAGTTTCTTCTACAGGGATTATTGACATTGTTTCTGCTAAATTTCGATAGAATTAGGAACGGTATTTTATGAATCAGAAAATTTTCAAGCTTACTTTTTTTATAGCATCACTGAAAATGAAGACGAAGATAATGTTATTCTCTGAATTTCTTATTAATTGAATTTTCATTTCTGTCTGTTTAGGTGAAGCGAATTTTCTTGGAAGATTTACTACATATGTGCGAACGATCACGAGATAATCGGCGTACGATTTTGCAAATGAGTGTATGGCAAGAATGGCTCATTTCAATGACTTACATTTTTCCAAAAAATGAAGATGAAGCAGCAATCAGTGAACTCGTTTATCGCGTCTTTGCACAACTTCTCTTTCACGCTGTTTATTTAGAATATGGAGGTTGGAGAGTCTGGGTCGATACTCTCGCTATTGCTCATTCAAAGGTGCAAATTTGAATATTTAATTCTGAATATTTGAAAGAATAAAGGAGAAAAAGAAAAGAATGCTTTTAGAAAATAAATATCTATAATCAGTTGAACTTTTCAACGAATAATGCAATCATTGAATGGACCTAAGATCATTTTTTATTAATACTTCATTCGTATACTGATCTGTTAGATGACAATTTTATATGTAATATAACTAAATCTATTTTCTTTCATGGTATTTGAAATGAGAACCTAAAGGAAGAAGAGTAAAACTGGCTCAGTTAATTTAATTATGTTATATGAAGGCAGTTGTAATAACAGGATAGGATAAATCTATTGAAAGCTGATACGAGAAATATTTGATGTGTTTGATACGATTTTGCAGGTATCATGGGAACGTCATCAGGCAAAATTTCATAAAAGCGGTGAACGCGAGACGGATGTTATATTTAATTTAGTTCAAAATCTGATTTCATCTGTGGCTCGCACAGTGGTAAGTTTATAAATATTCAGTGTAAAAAAAAAATTTTATTTAATTTCGAACATTTTTTTAAGGATGGGCTTGTGGATGAAGTAGGAAGGAAGGATGAATCGAAAATATTAGCTGATCAGCCAAGTTCCATTTACCGCACTCCAGAGTTTTGCTGGTCAGATGTACACTTGAGGCTGCTTGACGATCTGCTTATTTCAATCGAAAATACTGTGAAAGAATGGAAGAAGTATGAGTTTTGAATCCATCACCTCTTAGAATACAATTTTTAGAATAATTTCGAGAAATCTGAACTATTTGCAGGAGCACAACAGCAATATTAGATATTGTGAATAGCAATGAGAATAGTGTATTTGTTGCTAACTGTGTACATGTTTTATCCCAGCTGATCGATTCGTTGGTAATGGCTTGTGGTGGACTTCTTCCTCTTCTGGCTGCTGCTACATCTCCTAATGTAAGTTGAAGTAGTTTATTCCCGAATTTACTTGTTAATGCTAATTATCTTATTAATGGAAGAAATTTCTCTTAGAGCGAATTGGAAATAATGGATTCGACAAATCAATCATTGGCTATAGGCCATGCCGCCCGTTTGTTGGCACGTTTTGTTGTTCTGGCCGACGTTTTTATCTTTGCATCTGGAATAAATCTCAATGATCTTGAACAGGAAAAAAATATGCCCAGTGGTGGTATATTACGGCAAACATTACGCTTGGGTAAAGTTTGTTTAATTATTAATTCATTTCAATTTAAATCAAATATTGTGCATTGATCAGCTTTTTCGTAGAAGCAGCAGTGAGGAATAACAATTTATAGTGTCAACAATGGCTGTCCGGAATATACTTGCTTGTCGTATAAAAACTTCCTGTGATAAGATGTTGGGTATGGATGCTATGCAAATATTACGTACGCAGCAGATCGCTGAATTTGTGTCGAATGCACTAGACGTAGTGAGTATTGAATTAAAAAATTATTTTTTCATTGTGGTTATGATTGATAAAGTTGATTGATCTTTTTTTTTTGTAGAGAGGCAAAGAGGGAATAATGGATCCGGAACATTTGGTGCAGGAAATTGACTTGCAACGATTGAGAGGGGTAATCTATCGAGATATAGTAGGTTCTTTTTCTATTGCTTTTATTTTGATTTCTTTTTATCAGCATATTTTGAGAGTTTTACGATACAAGTTTTGCAGTCCTTGTGTTCTTGTTTAGTCGAATATGTCATCAAAAGAGTATTCATTGAAATAGCTGGTAGCATGAAGCTCGCGAAAGTCAGATTCAGATTTTAACATCTTAATTTTGTCGTGAATATTATGTACAAAAACACTGTTTAGGAAGAGAATCGACAAGCACAGTTTCTGGCTCTCGCGGTTACTTACTTGTTATCAGTGTTGATGGTATCTCGATATAGAGATATTTTAGAGCCACCATCTACTCCTAGCCCTTTTTTCGATACAACTATAACTTGTGGTACGAACAAAGGTATGAATTATTTTATAGTTCTCCAATGTTATATTTAAAAAAAGTATATTCATGTTTTTCTCGTTAGTGTATGCTTTTTTGTAGATGATGGTAGTGGTTTGAGACAAGTAGACGAAGAATCGCGTGTTGAAGAGAATGGAGAATTATCTGAACATCGAGATGGAATTGTGGATAGAAGTGCTTTTATTGAAGAAGAATCCTCATTATCACCAGAGAAAAGCAAAAGAAATGAACTACAGAGTAATATCTATCGGCAGGATCACCTTGATACATTTAATGTTGGTATTTCGATAAATGTTGGTTTTTTCTACTTAAATTCGAATAAGATTGGAAAATCTGTTTTAAAGTTCTAATTGTTAATCAAACAAATTTTGATTTTTTACAATTTTCAATTTTTTTTAAAGCAATATAATAAACATTGCAGGATAGTAGCCTTGCCAATCGTCAATTAGAAACGGGCGAACGACGAGCTTATTTGACAACGAAATTACAAAAAGCTTTGGAAACAACAGCTCCATTATTGCGCGAAATACTTACCGATTTTCGTTCATACCTTCAGAAAACACTGTTAGGAACTCACGGGCAAGAAATTATGAATGATGCCAAAGGTGAACTTTAATAATTGTCCTTTTTTATTTTTGGATGACCTAACTATCTTTAATTATATGGTATTTTTTAATTTGCATCATTAATTTAGTAATGGAAACAATGAAGAATCAGGCTGGATCAGTAATCGAACTGGTCATGCTGTTATGTTCACAAGAGTGGCAGACCTCTTTACAGAAGCATGCTGGATTAGCTTTCATTGAACTTGTAAACGAAGGTAAGTTTCATTTCAAATTCATTATGTATTATAACAAGAATTTCTTCTCTAAATCTCACAAATATTGTTCGATTATTTTGTGCAGTGAGTTTTTGAAAGTCAACATTCCTGCTATTCGAATCGATTTTATTAGTAAGATTCAATAACTTTAATATGATTTGCAGTGTAGCAACACTAGAATTCCTCATAAATTCCTCTATTTTTTTTTATAATTAGTATTTTTTTAATTTATCAGCAAAATATGTTTGCTTTTTAAATATTTCATTTCTCTCATTTGGATTTTATTGATAAATGAAAACACTATAACTTGTTTAAATATATGTGAAACTATTTTGTATTTTGATTACAATCAACTACTGTTATTCGAATTTTACTATAAAATGTGCAGGGACCAAATTTTGTGGGATTTTTTGTGATATTCATAAAGTATAAAATCCAATTGTAATATGATCAAATGAGAAAAAAAAAACCAAAAAATTTTTTTCTTGTTTTGCAATCCTATTTCTGGTATCTATTTTAAATTTCTTGCTAAGTGATTTTAATTTTAGATTTTGTGCTTGTTTGTTCCAAACCACCTTTTTATATGATTCTCGCAATTCACATAAGGGTAGCTTAACCTTCAGGTCGTTTAATGGCGCACGCAACACGAGATCATATCTTACGCGTTGCTAATGAAGCTGATTTCATACTGAATCGTTTGCGAGCTGAAGACATCAGCAAGCATGCTCAGTTTGAGGTGAATAATTCCTGTCAGATCACAGTTTTTGACGTACATTTATTTAGTGCTGAAAATTTATTTAGTGGTGGAACCTGAGTTAAATAACTTTGTAGAGTGATGCTGCTGAACAGATGCATCGACGTCGAAAAGAGGAACAAGTAAACGATCATTTGGTTACGGCAAATCGAAAAAGAGATTTGCTTGTATCAGCACGTTTGTTGGAAAGATTAACGTCACTGTTATCGTATTCCGGCGGTGCGTGGAATGATCCATGCCAAAATTTGTGAGTGTTTTAGCTATTATTATTCATACTCAGCCAATGCCATTATAATTAGTATCATTAAACTGATGTATTCGTAAGCATTAAAAGTTATTCGTTTTGACTGAACAGTTACTAATGTTTCTTTCTAGAAATACTTTCTGGAAATTAGATGTTTGGGAGGATGATTCGAGGCGACGGAAACGTTTCGTACGGAATCCATATGGTTGCCATCATTCGGCGGCTTGTCTCAAAACTGTATTGGAAAACAAATCATCTGATAAAGAGGTTCTTTAAAATTTATATTCATGCTAAGAAAAATATCTTTGAGAAACTGTAAGAAATGATCAGATGACAAATATGATGAAAGCTTGGTTAGTTACACACTTTTTTTTTTTTTTTTTTTGAAAATAGTGAAAATAGGATTTTCATTTTTTATTTATTTGGAAATAGAAACTGATCATGAAATACCGGATGTTCATGGCTTATTATAAATTTCAGGTTGATAAAGCTCGTGAAGATCTATTACGTGATTTAATAGCACAACGTCTGATATCGTTAGGTTCCTTGAAGGCTGGTTCTGCTTTGAGTGAGCTTGTTGATGAAACTGATTTCGAAAAATGGGCCACTGAACCTGATGCTGCAATTGATTTGCAAAAAGGTAGGAAATTTCCGAAATCATATCTTGCTGTAAATAAAAGCTGATACTTCGATTTACTCAAAAAATTAAATTGCTCTGTAAAATAATTATGAATGAGAAAAAAGAGTAGTTTTCTAATGTAATAAATCTTCATTCAGTTATATATTTTATCGTTTCGTTGCTCTATTTATGTACTTCATTCATGCAAAATTCATTTTAAATTCTCCGTGAATGTAAGAAGAGAAATTTTATTAACGATAAGTATAATTTCAAGAGACGATTATATTTCATATAGAAATCCCTTTAGCAAGATATAGTGTGCAGTCTTCCAGGCCTCGTATGTAGACTAATATTTCTTTGTCTTGTATTGGCAGTAAATCGATGTGAAAGTATTTCGCTCTGATGAATTGATCTGATGCAACTTTAACCAGTCTTTATGAAAGGATTATGAATAAGCTGTTTGGTAAAAATAGGAATTAAAGTATTAAGAAGCGTACTCTTGTAACTTTCAAAATTGAAATGAATTTTTTCATGCGTACCTACTGGGATAATAACACACAAATTGACATAATCCTCTTTCTGGAATCTATGATTATCTTTTCATACTATAATTTTTAAAAACCATCTGCTTTTCGTGATGAGACATATTGGTACCTTGTCCCGTTTGATAATATGTTATTGTACAAAATACGTCACATTTCACTTACAAAATGACATTTTACATCATACCAATCTTTTTCGTACCTTTCCTTTATCTAATTGCCATGTTCGCCCTGTCATTAAAAAAAAAAAAACAGTTAAAAAATCTGATTAAAAGAATTGGTTGACTTCCCTCATTCCTCAGCATTCAAATATTTTGGATTAGTTTTGAGAAACATTTAGATAAATTTTTTTTAATAGCATAAAAGTCTTAAAATCTAATCACTTAACTTTATGCAAATCTTTGAATTATTCTTACTCATAAGCAGATTAATCAGGATAGTTATTATGCACTATGCGGCCTCTTGCAATCTTGGATGAAATTTATTAGTAGAAATGCCAAAAGTCCCTTTTAATCATAGTTCGGCATTGTCACAGTTTTCGAATAGTGTCAAACAGATTTGCAATAATCTTTGCAGTTTTTGTTCAATTAGTTTTTTTCTATTTTTTCTAGCTAAACTTACCTTTAAAAATAACTTTTACTCATTAAAGCTAGATTTAAAAACTGGTCCTGTGTCCTGTACAGAGATATTTATGAAGTTTTACTTTTGGAACTGATTCTTTTAAAGCGTTGAATTGAGATAGCTCAGAGCGAGGAAATATGATCAGCAAAAGTCACCTATTTGATGAGCATATTACCTGACAATTGTAGACAGTTGACGTGGAAATTTGATAAATTTGTTTTGCAGACATCTATTTCTGTACCAAACTGCTAGTATATTCTCAAATAGAGTAACTTTTGATAAGTGGCCGATAATATGGAATTGTAATTTAAGTAATTTAAGATCAAGCTGTTGAAAACATTGAAATTAGATCATTATGTGACATTACATTTCAAGCATTTCGATGTATGCTAGTATATTCTCAAATAGAGTAACTTTGGCATCAGAATTTTTAAATTAATCTCATTAATTCATCTTTTTCGAACAAAACTTACGGAATCATTTGTTCTGTTCATTATCAAAAGTATTCGAAGCGTACTTGATATTTTATTTCCTATATGTTTAGCAGTTATTTTCTATTCGACAAGTGCTTGTTGGTGTTTATTGCTTTTCATGACAAATTTCCATCTATTTTTAAAATTATGGATAGTAGAAAGAAGAAGGAATCGATATGACCAAAGGCTAAGGATTAAGGAAGGCAGTTTATGATAGATGATAATAGCTAATGAAGAATTAATCAACCTTTTGCAAAAGTTAACATTTCAAAGTTTTCATCTTATTCATAATTCTCCTTGCATTGCATCATTTAATGATGTAAAAATAATTTGAAATAGATGTGCTTTTCAGAGAAAACAACTTACGGAACTGCAGCAAAGTTAATTGCGCCAGGTATTGTTGTGCCGGGAACCCTTTCTATTACGAATTACGAATTGTTTTTTGATGCTGACGAAGATGACCCATTATATAAGGAGCAAGATCCTAAGGTTACTGTCTTGTTTTTGCTAAATATTTACTTCTAAAATCTTCAGTTAAACGTTACAAATTTTTCTTCTCTTAGATTACTGCAGAATCAGAATCTCTAACATAGTATAATTAATAAGATTACCAAGCTAATTGGTTTAATTGAAGATCTTTGCTCCTAATATTTTAATTTTTTCTTGATTCAATTTGTGCTTTACTAATCTGTGCTTTCGAGAAATCAAATATATGAAATCAAATCCAGAAATCAAATCCAGTGCGTATGAATTGAAGATTTTACTGACAAGTAATCTTGAAGGAATAAGGAAAATTTTTTAGTGAATAAGTATCCATCTCCTCACTTATAGTGATAGAGTAAAAGGTAAAAAGTGTGTTCGAACGTGATATTATGAATAAGTTGTAAAAGTCGTTCATTCGCTGATTTAAGAAATAATTTTTATGATGAAACAAACATATTAAGCAATCATCGGTTCATTTTAGTTGAGCAGTAAGATCACAGCAACATTTAACTACAAATTAAACTTATATGCAGCTATAAATATTCAAATCAAATACTACGGTAAATATGCACACATGCACAAACACGTACAGGAATTTTTTGTTTTGAGCATTAAAAATTCAGTGAAAATCCGGAAGATGGCCTATTTGTAGTTGAGCACATTTAAAGAAAATTAGGAGCAATAGAAGAAGAGATTGGGTTTCATGAAAAATCTAGAAAAAAAGTACTATCTAAATTAAGAAATTTTAGACAAGTATTCGCATTTTTCTTGAGGAAAATATTAATAATAATAATAATAATAATAAGAAGAAGAAGAAGAAGAAGAAGAAGAAGAAGAAAAAGATTTAGTAGTTGGAAATTCCTATTCATTTTGGAAAAGCGAAGAGAAATTAGGAACTTGTTAGGATTATAAGGATTCAAGAGCGCGTACATTGAGGATCAGTTGTCGAACAAGATTCCAAGTAATCTTTGCGCTTTGATCGAGAAGATGTGCCGGCTCTCCTTTGAGAAGGTCTAGCTGGGGCAAGAAATAGTGTGGGCATTTTCGGCATTGTAAACAGGATACTAGTTGTAATAGCACACCTGAAGTAAACAATCCAAACGATTCAATAATAAATATATCTAGTATTAAATTTTTAAATATTTGTGGATTTTATTTTACGAATTCTTTAAATTTGATTTTAATGTAGTCATCCAAAGATGACAGAAAAACCGATAATAATTTCATGGAAAAATTAAAAACTTATCTAACATACATACTTCCTTCTATGATCTGGAAAGCATTACAGAATCATTCTATAGATCACTTTTAAAAGAAAGAAGTACTTCTTATCTTAATGAACATTTATAATTTCTAATGCTTGGGAGATGAAGGATTTTTCTCTTTTTATAATTTTTGCATCTTTCTCTTATCTACTAAGTTTTATTCATCAGAATACATATTATCAATCCCATTCTTTTGAGTAATTTTTTTCTTAGTTTTGATACGCTATTATAGCAATATGAAATATGAATTTTCAAATTTAAATTTTGCAATTTTCTTGAAAAAGTGAGAAACGAAGAAGGGAGTTTTTTTATTGATGATATGATTTTCTTTTAAATTTTTATCAGCAAATAGTACAATGTATTTAAGAAGAGAAGGATCCTTTGAGAAGGGCATTTTGGATTAAAAAAAAAAAAGAAGTCTTTGATTTCAGATTAGTGAGAATGTGTTAAATTTGCTTTTCCGCTCTATAAATTAAATAGGTCGAAAGGGAAGTGATAATTTGTTTCAGTGGTGATTGTCTTTCAAAATATAGATTTAGAATCAGTCTAATTAGTGGCATATGTAATTAATCTGAGCTGTAAATGTGCTACATTTCCTTTTTGAGATAATGTATAAATACCAATGACTCGATCACCGATGAATCTTTCCTCCCATTCATATTCATTGTAATGCTTTTCACATTCGAACAACAGCAGCGTTTTCAAGATGTAATTAGTAATCGGTGATTGCGGGAAATCGAGGTGCGTATCGCGTAGACATTTTAAAATTGAAAACGATTTACGTCTGCTGCCGTGTTGCAATAGTGTATTCTCGGCATGGTGTAAACTCATCGCCCACGCGTCACCTTCCATCGAATTGGCCTGTAATTAATCACCGGAACGGACTCACCCAACTAATTGATTCATTTCCTTCGTAACGATCTGTGTCGAAAAGATCGTACATAACAAATTATCTTACATTTGATAATTATATCGAACAGTTAATACCTAATACATTTTACTTAATAATTATTGTAGATGATAAGCAAAAGTATATTTTAAAGTAAAAATAAGAATTGTCTTAAGCTTTCTTACTTACATTCCTTTCCAGAGTTTAAATTTTTCTCATAAGAAGTAAGTAACTTGTATTTAATATAGGATGTCGCATATAGGTGCTTTTTTTTTTGGTATATATATGTAATATATACTTTTTGAAGAAGTTGGTTATCTGATCCACAAATCACTATTTTTTTTTCCTTATCCATAATATTTCGAAATTTTTAGCTACAAGTTGCTAAGACTATGATTTTATTATTGGTATATTCGTCAGTGGTCAAAAGACAAAAATTTTCATTCAAAATACATTTTTAAATATTAATGGGAATTTTTGGATATTCTGTGATATTATTCCTCCCGCTTTTAACGAGATGAAAGCATCAAGATCGTTTGGTTCCCTAAAGCTTGTTCTAGTAACATTGAGTTTTGTAGTGTGCTGTTCCTTTTCAGAAGAAGGTGCCCATTTGTGCAAAATCAATGACAGGAATGACATTATAAGGTGCTATAAATAATGTATTACGGTAGCGCATGAAATGAAATGTTCTCCGATCGGAGAGTTAATCGAATTAATGAAATGTTCCACCATTTTTGAAGGGAAAAATTCATGGTTTAATCGCCGAAACACATATATACATGCACTCAGATGGACGTTTAAATTTGTTTGATTCTAATCGATTCCTATTTTTTTTTCTTTTTTTTTTAAATTTTCTTTAAGCAAAAATATTGAAATTTTCGAAAATTTCCATTTTCTGCTCAGACTTTGCATAAGGCGATTTCCATAATAGTGAATTGACGGGTTGAACGGATTATGTCAAATGATAAAATACATCAGCACAACGTGTCTAGTATGATTTCTTGTTATAAAGTGAAAAAATATTAAGAGATAGGGAATGTTATATGAATGCATTTGGCTAATTTGTGTTTAAGCTTCAGTATTTCTACATTTAACTAAGTAAGCGTCAAAATCTTTTATGAAAATTCTTAGAAAGCAATTAGCGAAACGGACCTGTTTATTGGGTTGATTCTGAGCAGTGTTAGTTTCTTTGCTGAACAAATCGAAACCTTCACTTTTCACTTCATTAGCAATGGATGGATTTGGCCAAGGAATATTGCTTCGAGGCCAATGACTAGCACTTCGAGGCCATATTCCATTACATCGAAATGCACAAGTTATTTGGACAATGTAATCATCGTGTATCCTCAATTTAACATCGCTAGTATCAGGTACCATCTTGCAAATATCTCGATATTGTGACTTTTCAACGCTTTGTCCTACCAAAGTATGGAAACGACTTCGAATTTTCCTTGCTGATAGATAACCACTTGCAGTAATAAATTCCACCCATAATGACATTGATCGTTTTCGACCATCACTTAACTTTAGCACCGCACATCCTTGAATCGAACCATCATCGACAAAATTGAAAACTCCCATTTGATTGAGGTATAATATTACTTCATATTCGCATGGCGAATGAACTATAATCTGAAATCTTAATATCAGAATAGGAGAAAAGAATATTCGAAAAGAAATTTTACCACTGAAAATATAATAAAAAATTAGCGGTCTTCTTATGTTCAAGGAAATTAGTATGCGTAATTAATTATTTAATTGCTTATTTACAAGTATATTCAATTATTTAAGACAACTCTCATTTACTGAGGTACAGGACTACTTTATATTCTCATTGAAAGTGCGTAGTATTAACTTGTTACTAAAAAATTAACTAGTTAATATTGCGCACTGAACTTGATAGATTAAGTTTCTCGACTGCCTTTAATCCGATCTTTAAAATGAAAGATCTCTTAAGAAGTCGCAAGAATCACGTTTTTGATTTTTGAACTTTTGAACTATTCTAAAGTGCTGCATTAATTTTCGTAAAATTATATTATTCTGAAGGAACAAATGTCCTTCAGTTTGCAACTTATGTCAGATAGGATTTATCAAGGATGTTATCAAGAGCTCATTTTTTCAAGAGATGATGATGATGCGACAGTAGATTATCTATCAAATTGACACATGAAGATAATATCTGATGAATTGTCAATCTGCTTCCTCACATCGTTTTTATTACTTTGATTTGAAAAGATGAAGTACTATAATTATAACTGTCTTTTATAAGATTAAAGAAAGAATTAATCATATTGAGATGAGGGAAAATGTGAGAAAGATTTCTTTTTATTAAAAATAAGAATAAAATGATTCATCTGCATAATTTGTAACGCAAAAATTGGAATGCTTGTTCTGTAATATTCCTGAAATCTTGGCATCTTTGAATCCAGTAGTGCGGGTTGCAACAGTTTTTGGATTGCTTACCCCTTCATATCGACCGTTATTTTCGATGAGTGTCGAGATGAATCGTGGTTCCTGTGTTTCAACTTCTTTAAGAATTTCCTGAACAATCTTAGCGATCATATAAATTGCCTTGTGTACATGACTTTTTCGGGTGGCTACCCGTTCGTTGAAATAATGCGATATTTGATAGGAAGTAACGGCAGCATTTTGGCCTAGCATCCTTGCCTCTTTGGTTACTTTGTAAATTGTGGTTGAGCCCAAAAATCATCGCATAACTAAAAAGATAAAGGATTGAATTGATATTGATAAGATGAGAGTAGCAAGACGATTAACAAACAGGCTTCTCTTTAAAGATAATGAATCGATGATAACAGTGATGATGATGATGATGATGATGATATGTTAAAATGTTTGCTACTGCTAACTGCTGTTTGCTTCCTGTTTAACCTCTTCTTA
>KZ270050.1:53979-74158 GCA_002249935.1 Onchocerca flexuosa
TATAAGTTCAGAGCAACACAGTCCTTTCTAAATCGTATTTATTAATTTTAATAAGTTCATTTAATAAGTTCATTATAATGATCGCCTATTACAACAAAGTTGATAGACTAATAGACAGGACCATATTTGTACATAGCAATCATTAACAAATCGGAAATGTGACAATAAGCTGACCATAATGTAAATACATTATTAGGAGCATACTTATCAAGAAATAATTAAAATGAGTATTATAACATATATAAATTTGAATGAATAATGGTAAATCAATGCTGCTATGCACAGAGAGTTGCTGATATTTTTCAAAATAAAAAACTACCAAAATGACTAGGTATTCCAAATGTCAAAGCCCGAGATACATGACTCGTCTACGATTACTACACATCCATCGAACTAGCAATAAAGATTAAGCAACGAAATTGTTTACAGTTTATAGAAAATTATTAAGATAAGGATAGAAGAATAATGTACAAGAGGTTATATTCAAGATTAGGAATGGATGATCATTTGTATCCGAACAATGTACAATCAAAGAAAGTAATGCAGGAACAGAAATAGCTATCCTAAGAACAAGATATTTTTAGTTTGCCGAATGCAAATAACAAGTTTTGGAAACTGAAGAAGAACTATATAAATTAATTGCAGAATATTAAAAAAAATTTTTTTGAATGAAAAAAGAAAGAGATTTCAAAACAACAATTCAATTTAAAAACAAATACACATTTAAATTAGGAAACATTTTCAAAAAATGTTTCTAGAAAGCAAACCTAAACTCTTTGCTATTCGGAAGCATTAAAGTGACCGATTTGAGCGAGATCCATACTAAACGAGCTTTGAAGGGTTGTTCCGTACCGCTAGGAGAGAAAACTGGAAAGATTCCAGGTGCTGACTGTGACTTGATACATTTCAATTGACTTTGACCCATACCCTAAAAAAAATCAAACATTCACGTTTTGTACAATTGAAGAGGGCAATATGTAGATTTATCTAAATGTTTCGATAGCATCTGTTCGAAGAACTCCAAAGTAAAGAAATTCAGAAGTGTTTTTACTCTATAACTAATAATAAGTAACGAGATGCTATCTAAATTGAATTTTGTGAGTGATGGAACTACTGATATTGCAACTATCTATAAAGAGAAAGGACTGACTAGGAATGTCTGTGACGTTTGCCAAAATGATAATTTAGCTTCTTCTGCCCCGTAAGTTGCTAAAAATTTGCCATCTTCTGAGAATGCCACTGCTGTAACTGCACCCTTATGAGCCTGCAGCGTCTGAAAATTTTTAACATTTTATAAGTACTTCTCTGAGATGCAGATCTTATATAAAAGACATATTGAAAATTTCCATTCCATATTACTATTCCGTAATAAGTATAATTCATCCTACTGGTTCCTCAAATTTCTTTTTCAGCAAACTTCTATCATATTTTCCCTTTTATAACTTTATCACAATATAAAAAAAAATGATGATGGCCTGTTCCATGGTAAATAGAATTTCGAACATTATAAAGAAAAAAAAATGCAATACCTGTGACTTGGCAGCTCTTAGCTCATGAACGACTACTGTCCCATTTCGTCCGCCAAACGCAATGCGACGGGTATTCGGACAGTAAGCAACCATATAAAACCAAAAAAAAAAAAAAGAGAAAATTATTACCACATCCATAACAGCAAAGTTATTATGTATTTAAATTTCTAAAAAAAAAAAAATTTACAAAAATTAAAGTCACAAAAAGGATTCTAAGAAATAAATCCAGAAAAAAATTCTTAAATAAAACCACTACTTAAAGTAGATAGAATATTACAGAATTCAAGAAACGTGAAAAATGACATACCTTGTTATTGGTGGGAAGATTTCTGATAGTGATTTATGTTTAAGCAGTGACGCATCTAAACAGTGGACAAGTATTTCACCCACCTAAAACTATTACCTATAAGAAAAGCAAGAAAATCCAATCTAGAAATTTCAATAGAAAATTTCAGTTTTATAATTCTAACTAAAATGATATCTATCAAAAACTACCGGAATCATCAAATCGGTAACGTTCGTATATTCTTTTTCTGAGAGTAACTCCATGATACGCAGCACTTCTGTTCGACATTTTAATAATGGACTGCTAATCGAATGTTGAATTGTTTGATGCTGTGCAACACTATTGTAACGGGCTACCTGAAACAAATAAAACATGAAAACAATAGAAGTAAGAAATAAAAAATAATAGAAAAATTTCATTAATTTAAAGGCTTTAAACAAAAATTAAAATAGAACTTGAAGTATAAAAATAACTAATCAACTAAATAAAAACGGATGAATCAAATGTTTTGTATTTGACACTATAATTATTAAGAAGTTTTCAACAAAAATAATAATAAAACGAAATTTTTCGGATCATTGATATAACTAACTTCTTTGCTTAATGCCGTAATTACTGCTGGTGGGCGTGATGCAGCAATTAAACTTAATGCATGACGTGCTGTATGACAAAAATCAACTGATGGAGTTAAAATAGCCGCTGCTGTGTCTCTGTAAATCTTAAATTTTTTATTACAAAAAAAAGCAGTTCTCATTTTTATTTTCTTATGCATAGACGAGAAGCAAAAACATGTTAGTATATGTTGATAGATTAAATGCAAAGAATTACACAGATTCCTTATCGGTGCTAGTAGCCAATTCCAAAAGGACTAGCAAGAGTTTGGTGATATCCAGATGAGGTTGCCAAACGCTGAAGCCTCGTCCGATCAAATCTACGGCAGCACGACGAAGTGGTGAATGGAATGGTAATAGTGTTGTTGGTGGAGCAATAAGTAATTCTTGAAGGGATTGTGCAGTAGCTCGTGAAATGTCCAACTAGAAATTAATTCGAAAAAACAAATAATCTTCGACTTACCATCAATTTTATCAATAGAATAATATTTTAAATATTAAGCATGCCAATTATAATGACATCTTTTATTAAAAAATCTTATTATAATAGAACCACTTTTAGGACAAACCTTGCTCATTTCGTCTGGAAATTCGGCACCAATGACGCCAAGCAATATTAATGATGTTACTTGATTTCGTCGAATCTGCTGTACTCCAGCCTCTTTCGACAACTTAATATCTACTGAAAATGATGAGACAGAATTTATCTCTACATCTAATTTCATGAGATCTTCATCTCTTCCCACCATTAAATATTATGACATGCAGTTGAGTTTTTTGACAGCAGAAATCTTGGTTACTACATATATATAAGAAAAAAATAAGAAATTCAATCAAAAAAAAAGAGAAATGGAGATCAACAGAAAAGAATAATTTGCTTAAATGATTCTCGGCAGTTTATTCAAATGGGAATTTAATATTTCTTGTTTAAATTAACCTCACCATTAACAGTTGGATCTGGAAGTGTTTTTTCGCCTTTACGATGAGGAATTGGAGGTGGCTGAGAAGCAGTGACTGTTCCAACAGCTGTATTCATAGATGCTATTAAAGCACGATTACCAAAAATTGAAAGGGTAGGATCCAAAAGGGTTGGAAGAAATACTGACCACGATTCCACCAAACGTTTTCGACCATTGACACTAAGGCGTGTTAATTCTCTGGTCAGCAATGCCTGAGCGGCCATTCTCACTTCTAAACATCGATCTTGCCACCTGAAATCTATCATACTGAGTCAAACTTATGAACGTACTGTCTATAACTCATTTTTTTTTTATCTTTCCGATGATATTTACCAAAAATATTTTAAAAAAAGAGATTCGAAAGAAAGTTTACGTAGTAACACTAGGAAAATACAAAAAATGCCTTTTTGCAAGTAATTCAATTCGTGGTGGGCAATAAATATTCTTCGGTTTGATTAGATCGGGCAATAGACAGCAGTGCAGCGCAGCAATTAATGACCAGCCCTGTTTCAATTGCAATTCGTTTTCGTGAGATTCAGCAAGAGAAGGACGTGAAGAACTTCTGGAATTAATATTCAATAATAGGATATAATATTAAGCTGATGCAAAATTCTTTCTACACAGTTTTATTACAATAAAATTCCAAATGATATCAATTATTCTGACTTTTCACACTGTGCAATATAAATGGATTACTAACATTCCCTAGAGAATATTTTCACTCGTAACAGATAATGTAAAATTTAAGATGCTTGTTGTGACCTCATAAGAATATTTCTCTTAGCGATATCGAAAGAAGCGCCATGTAATGACATCAAAGTATTCGCGAGAGCAATAACTGCTAACAAATGTGCTGTTGTTAAGGAACTGCCGGTAGACCATCGTACAGAACTTGAAAAATTATCAAATGAAGTGGCATTATTGAATTTCCCTGTAGGCATATATATCACTAAATGTCCTGAAACAAGTAACCCGTTAAAATGAAAATAAAATGAAAAATAACTTCGTTACATATCCAGATAGAAGAGGTAAACAGATCAAATAATAAAAGCAAACGGAATGTGGGAAGCGAAGCAGTACTCATTATCTCTTATCAGCCACTTGTAAAATTTGGAATATAGTAATTTGTAAGCACCTAGATAAAGTAACTGTTCTATGCAATATAATCAAAAGATTATATTAATTTGAAAATACAATGAAATGGAAAACCTTGTCGTGATTCAACACCAAAACTTAATGGCATCGATGGTTTCACAAGGCGTAATTTTTTCACGCAAACTTCATCCAAATCAGCATCAAGAGTCCAGGCATACAGTAAACTCATACAAAGCTTTGCAACATCCAAATAAAGATTAGATCCCGTCTGCCATGCAATTTTTGGCACTGCTACACGAGAATCAGACTGTTGTTTTAATATTGTTGATAATGATTTGTTTTCTATATTCTCACCCGACGACAATTCATTTTCAAGTACCAGAAGACCAGCTGAAATCATAATTATTTGTAACACAAACATGTAAATAAAAGATCGGAACTTGATAAGTGTAACAAAATTGCAAATAAAATTAAAAGCATGGAAATTAAAAAATACCGATCAAAGAGTCAATGTTGAAAAATACAAGATGTGGTGAACTAGGGCTCTTAGTCATAGCCTGGATGTTCATTGGAGGTGGTAATTCGAGAGCTTTTTCCGCTACATTCGCAACTTTTCCATTCCGATTGCCAATTGCAATTTGTTTCATCTGAAATTCTTGGATGAAACACAAATTCAAAGTAATCTTGCTCAAATGCATAAAAACATCCATAAATTCTGTGTAGTATACCCATAATCATAACTACCTAGATGCATCAGATCTAAGTGATAAAATAGAATAAAAGTTCAGACTGTAGATAATTCCCGTTAATTGACAACATATTTCAAGAATAGAAGCAAAATGAAACTTTGCAACTGCAAGAAAATATACCGCAAATATGTTTTTGTTTCTCAAAGCACGAAGCATTTGAACGGCTTGTGAAGCCCCAGCTTCATCGTCTATTTCAGCCACACCAACCTGTTCATTGCAAGCTGTCAGAATTTCTTCTGACATTTGCCCATTCACAATTCTTTCCAAACTTGCTGAAAAATAACGAAACAATAGTTAATTTACATAATTAATCAAATCAAATAATCAAATATAACAATATTTGATTGACAAATATTAAAGTGATCAACATATTATTTAGGGAAGAATTACAGTATTTTATTTCTTTTTAAGATCGCTTCTATTACAAACATATATAAATCAAAAATTCATATTTATTAAAGATTCATTTTTTAATAAACGTAATCTTTTTAAATATATTCTTATATTTCCTTCACGTAAAAAAAAGTCTTTGTTATGATAGAATAGGTGAAGCACAAATAATTAAAAGTAAAATGAGCATTGCAGACAATTTAGACTGACAAATTAGCGAGATCCTAACTTAATTACAAATGCAGAAAATATACCGGTATCCATTTGCCATACATAAACAGTATCATCCTCGCATTTCAACAAAATGAAATTATCCAATGGTCGCCATTTTACATCCACTATTGGAAATGTTTGCCGGCTTGCTAACAGAAGACATTTATTTTCTTTCAAAGATAAAAGCGCGGCTGAGTTATCTCCAGCTATTGAACAAATCGCATGGAGAATTCTTGGCTAAAATAATGATTTCAAAATATTCGGAGAATATGCTAAAAAAAAAAAAAAAAAAAAAAAAAACAATCACTGAAAAAGGTACGGTAACATACATTGCATGTTTCCGGAGGAATAAGCATACGTAGGATTGGACCACCTTGGACACAAAACCGGTACAACTTTGATCCGGTATTCAAATTCCAAGTTATGACAGAAAAATCGCTAGATCCAGAAATCAATATCTGTTGGTCGTATCTCGGATGTTCTTCATGTGGATAGAGGAAACAAGTCACAGCAGCAGTGTGACCAAATAGATGTCGACAGCTAAGCTCTGCAATATGACTCATTGCGGTAATAAGTACTGCTGGATTTCTTAAAAACATCCGAACAAAAAAAATTATGAAAAAAAAAATTTAATTTTATTTAACAAACAAAAGCAAATAACACCTTCATTTGTAGTTAACAGTTGCTTTGAAATGGCATCGCAACCGTACATAAGGATTATAGTTCCGTCCCCACATCCAATAAGAAAACGTCCTTGGCTACTAATATAATGAGTAGCTGTAATCTCGCAATTATCCTAAACTACAGTAGGTTACTGTCATTTGATAAATACTATTTCCGAAATTAGCAATAATTCAAAAATTTATAGCTGTGCACATACTTCACTATCGTATATAGATGGAGGCAAATTTTTCAAGCCATTCCACTGACATTCCATGTTTGTTGTCAGTTTGGGTTGCTTGGATATCACTTTATTTTCTGATTCTATTGGCAAAACTTCATCAATTTCCCATAGTACTATATTACTTTCCGTATCGGCTCGGCAAATCACATGAGGAGCTGACATGCAAAATACCATATGCGCTGACCGCTAAAAATGAATACTTAATTAAAATGAAGGTCATACAAGTAGAATATCATTGTCATACAAATACTGCTATTGGAAATCATCTCAAGAAATAAAAAAGAGAAATATGAAGTTTGTAGCAACTTATTCAAACCGAAAATTTATATTCAAAGCACTCCGTCACATATTTATTGATCGTTTGGAAAAAGATCACCAACCAGATTATCAGTTGATTTGTTTTGCAAAATAATTAGCAGTAACGGATCGTTATGTCCTTCTATTTCGTTCTTTAAGCCACTACCATAAAAAAAACAAAAAATCAAAAAAGAAAAAAAAAATAACAAAAAATGCCTGTTTCTGATATCTATCAAAATAAATTCGAGTAAGCAATCTAGTGTCACTAGACTTCACTAATGATCCTACAACACTCATATTTTTTAATTAATATAAAACTTACGAATGGGGAAGCTGATAAATACATACAGTGCCATTTGCATATGCTATTGCAGATCGCTTATCAGATAATAATTTCCCGTCACAGATTTGTTCGTCAGAAAAATAAACTACTGAACGATTAAGATCAACCAATTGAAATACCTGGAAAATAATGTGAGAGGAACAAAAGAAGTTATGAATAGATAAAGTTGTGAAGATAGAAAATTGAGGAAATTATGAAATAATGTTACATCAGTATTAAGATTTCTGCTAACAATCTCCAATTTGCTGAAGAAGATATCTTTTGCTGCCCTTTAGCTTTCTTATTTATTCCATCCGGTGATGTATTTGAACAGATTTTGTCATTTATAATTATTTCCTTCATTTCAAATTTAATATCATAAGAATGTACCTGCCATGAACCAGAATTAAATATCAAAAATATAGAAGGTGAAGAAGGATTCCAAGACATAGAACAAACTTCATTTATCTCCACATTTCTCGATTCTGTTTCATAAACAGGTGATTCCTGCAATAATCTATTCGTTGAAAAAAAGCACTTTTCATTGACCAAATATAAAGCAAAAAGGCTACTACTAAATTAATTTTCAGAAAGATAGTCACAAATTTAACACATTAGTTTCAAGAATACAGTGATTTATGTAATAATAATAATAATAATTAATCTATATTCTTTTAAAAGAAAAAGTGATAAATATTATGATTTAAAGGGTAAAAAAAAAGCCATTTTTTTTTTTAAAAACCAACTTTTTTATCCAAGTCAAACAATACCCAACTTTTAATCATGCCACATGTCGTCATACCTATTACTGTATCTGAAATGAATAAATAAAATGGGAAGAAGACCATTAGATAATTTATGAATGAAGCCACTACTCTTTGCTATTCAACAATACAACAATTTTTTCCCAATCAAGAGAAAAATTATAGACCACATAAAAATCGAAGTATCCGGTGTAAAGCGTAAAATGAGGCAACATGTGTTCTGCATACCACCTAAGGATGTTGAATCAAAATAAAAAATAGGTAGCTTAAAGAGCAAAGTATATTATTGCACAAAGAATGATCAAATCTGAACAACATAAGAAATTATCTTTCAAAAAATGGGGATGATTTTCAAAAAGTGAGATAATATATTCTGAAATATTCATACCTTGTATATCTAAATGACTGACGATAGTAAATGCAGCTATCCAATCTGGCTCTACTCGTGAATTCAAAGTGAAAAGTATGTTCAGATCTTGTGTATCAATCACCACCACTTCTGCATAATCTCCTATACAATACAATCCACACATACTAAAGGAACCATTAGTCGTACGCTGAAATATTCACATCTAATTTGTGCCACAAAAGAATAAGAATAAACAGAACAGCATACACTACATTCACTATAAAAGATTTTTAAATGAAAAAAAAAACTGAATATTAAACGAATGGTTTAGGACAACAAAAAAAAAGATACCAATACGATAATAGCTTTTGATTTGAAAGTCTAAACGCTGAAGAAAATAAAATCAAACTTACATGAGGGACGATTCGTCGATGTATATGAGACATGAAGGTATTGTCAATGCTACGTCCATCTGAACTATCCCATAGCGTCAACTGTCCATCTGCGGAAGCACTCACGAATCTTCTGGAATTAATTAGCGCATATTATCCAAAATAGATCCAAATTCATAACGTCTAAGTTACGAAAGTTATGCTGAAATAAAAGTAATTACAACTTGCGTTAATATCAAATGATTTTAAGAGGTGAAAAGTTCGTTCATTTTTTAGACGAAGTGATCAAAAATATTACGTCAAATTGCTTGCAGTATCTGTTGCTGATAAAGCCGTAATCGGAGCTTCATGTCCAAGCAACATCATTTTGGCTTGTAAATTCCCATCACATTTTTCCCACAAAATTAATACGCCATCATCAGCTCCTGAAAATTTGTAACGTACATGATTTTGCTACCTTAGTTTTCATGAAATTTAATGGATGATTTATCTGAAGTTTGATAGCTTTCAAATCGATGGTTGGAAATGAATCTTTACAACTTTCACGGATGATAAATTAATAAAATTAGTTTAACCTGTGATGATAGTTGCGCCATCGTCAAAGCACTGCAAGCAGTTAATACGATGTTTCGGCGGCTTTCTACCCCAAAGAGCAATTGCAACTGCCAAACCTGACTGTGATGTTGCTGCCATGGTTTCTGAAATTCAAAAAAATTTGTATAATTGAATTTATACGAGAGCTGTGGTATTTACATAAATGATAAGATATAATATAGATGTAAACTACTAAATAATATTCATGACGGATAACGCAAATATGTCGGGATAAAGCAACACAAAACACGTTAATGTATTTATGCAATATACACGAACGCATCTGTAGTAGATTTAGTGATGCGCAACGTACGCTTCTTCCGTCATTTATGTAATCTACGTAATTCACGTAACTCACTTCGCCTCCAACAATCTAATCATCCAACAATAAAAAAAAATTCACTAACGCTCCTTCAGATAGCACGATTCGTTGCATGTATCAATTATGCGACATGTCGCCATCGATGTGAATGTTGAAATTCTTTCCGTGTTGCGGTTTACGTAAGTGAGGGGCGTTACGTCCACGTTAGAAGAGAAAAGGTAGTGAGGAAATAAAGTGACGGGAAAGGTGCGGATGTCTAGATTTTCGGAAGTATTATTTTAGATGGGATAAGAAGTGTTGTGCGTCAAGAAATGAGAGTCTAAAGATTGAGTAAAGTGCGAAATAGTTACAAAAAATACTGGTAACAGAGAGTAAGAGCATTTTAATAGATATATGCGAGAACTTTTTCTAAGTATATGATTGTGCTTCATTGAGCGAATAGTTCTGGTTGTCGGATATAGCATAAGTGCTTTTAGTTGGCTAAAAAACACTTGTGTTAAATTCTTTAAGAGGCACTTATGCTTTTTAGTTGGTGGAATTATTATAAATTTTTTTTGCGAGATCGACGATTTGACAAAATCAGTTTTAAAAAAAGCGATAGTTTTTAGAAGTCGACTGAGTGATTGCGAATTCTTTAAATTCTATTTCGCGACTTCTTGAAAAATTTCATTTCACAAACTTAATTTACATTAATTCTGTTCCTTTTTTCTAGAGAATTTACACAAGGGATAAGGGTTGGACTATAGAGATGGAAGTCCAACGAGAATTATCCAATGGAAAGCAAGTAATTCCAATTACTGATTTAGGTGTCGACCAGCTTACCTATTTTCAGCGACAACTCGATCAAGAAATTACTTTTCTTACTGAATCCTTAAAGGTATCCATTTCAATATTTTGCCTTATTTTCCAAGTTAGCTTGGAGAATACTCATGCTTGCATAATATATCATAGTAATTCACCAATGTTTCAATAATTATTTCAAAAAGGAAAAAAAAAATTTTGTCTGTTCGAAGCAATAAACAGGCAAGGCTTATCTGATAACAATTTGTTTTATCTCGTCACATTGTTAGAGTTGTTTAATGGGTAATATTTTTCCTAGAAACGTAAGGAAATTGTTGTCATTTATCAGGATTGTGACTTTGCTCGTATTTTAGGAACTGAAAATTTTCGAATCCAAATTTATTGCAAGCGAAGAATCAGTATTGAATGTGGCCAAAATCCCCAGTGATAAAGAAATTTTGGTGCCATTAACAGAGTCGGCAAGTTTTGTTTTCCTTTTTTTCCTAATCTTAAATATTTTCTGATGTATATTATGATATATATTTCAGTGTTCCTAAGCACGTTTCGAGCAAATATTTTTAAATTTTGTGGATGCAAAAATCGAGCAAAAAAGATCTATTCATTCCAATTATTCGAATATATTGTTTCGCTCTTTTTTGTAGACATTCATAAGATGCTTTGAAGTTTTCAGATGTACATTCCTGCAAAAATAGCTGACCCAACGAATCATTTGATTGAAATTGGTACAGGATATTTTGTAGAAATGAGTACTGAAAAAGCGGCGGATTATTTTAGGCGGAAGCAAACCTTTTTGAAAAAGCAGGTAGATGTTTGTTAAATAAATTTAGAAGTTGTTTTTTGTTTTCTCAATGGTTCGTTATCAAAACTGTCCAAAGTAATTCAAGTAATTTTCAATTCATATAGCACAAAAAGTTGACGAATTGAAGATATGCATACACTACTCTCGTAAGTGTCCTGTTTTTAGTTATGATAAATGAAATTTGAGTTTCCTTTTATAAGTACAATTCGAGATTTCCATTTCTGTTACTTCTAGAACTTTGCTAGATTAAAGCGACAATACTTACTGATTGGATACTGTTGTAAATTTTTCTTTAAATCATAATTTAGATGGAAGTAATAGAGGAAGCGTTGCCCGAGAAATATCGTGCTAGAAATACTATTGTCGACAATTTGCAGAAGAAAATAAATGAGTATTGTTCTCAGGTTCAAATGAATAATATGAGTATTAAAAAGTAAAGTGATCTCCTGCTTTCATGTCGTTTTTGTACATAATGACGCCAGTAAATTTCTGTACTTTAGTCATTGATGCAGTTGGCATGAACCGTTCTTTTCTCTTTGTAAACATTTCAAATATAATTTGTTTTTATTGATTAGCCTTGACTTTTTTATTTTGTTTTATAATTATTATTAAATAAATACAAGTCATCTGATGGTCTTGTCGTATGTTACCTCAATTGCTGTATATCAAAATATCTTGTTTTTTTCCACAGATGGACATTGGGTAGAATCTATCCAATGTCCAGGCATTAAAATAGTCTATGCTTTGCTATCATTTGGTGAAAATGGGAACTTTATTGTTAGAATCTCCAATTATTAGCTTATTAATGCGAAAATGATGTAAAAATAAAAGCTTCAGGTATATTATCTGGTAGGGGTCAAGTGTATTTTGGATGCGAATTGAACCGCTTTCGAACTGTGAGAAAGCGTTCTTTCTCAATTCATTTAAACAGAATGTGGTAAGTATTAGAGATTGTTAGTGGTTATCATCAGAGGTCAGTGTTTCTTTAAGTTGGTACAGGAATGCATGAAAATGATTAGTTTTAGTCCATTAATTTGTAACATGCAAATAAATGTACTACACAAGTTTCGTAAGAATTTCACAGCATTATGAGAATTTAAGGAATTTCAGTTCATTTAGTTAGAATGTGCACGATATTCTGATTATATTTATGATTATAGCGAACTGATGGACGCAAATGTGATGAGTTTCGAGAAGTGAAAGTTATCGTCGGTTCTGAACTTGGTAGTTGTCTTGCTATGCTTGGAGAAACTAAGTAAGTTTATTAAAGAAATCTAAAAATTAGAGAAGGGATGATCTCGAATTCAGAATCTATTTTTTCTAATAGATTCTGTATGTTATAGCAATAGCTGTATTGGTAAATTTATTATTATTTTCCAGAGTTTCGGCACAAGTGAGCTGTTCACTTGTGGAACCTTCAACTACTAGAGGTAATATGGGTGTGGTTGAAGTGCAAGTAGATATGTCACCTATGGCTTCTCCTGACTATGAAGATGGTCGTCTTGGTTCGAAAGGCCTTGAACTAATGCGAATCCTTGAATTGTTATACCGTAATTGCGGTGTTATTGATCTCGAATCATTGTGTTTAAGGACATTTAAACAGGTCCTCACTGTACTTTTTCATATAAAGAAATTTTGAGCTAGGATTTTTACGAAGCAATGAATAATTTTACAAAAAATTTTGTTAGCGCATTTTTTTTTTTGAAATCATGTACATTTTCAGGTCTGGCAGATACGCATTGATGTTCATGTATTGGCTTCAGATGGGTCATTAGTGGACTGTGCATGTATCGCATCCTTAACTGCGCTTGCCCATTTTCGAAGACCCGACGTTTCTGTACTTCCTGATTCCATCATCATTGCAAGTTTCTTTATCATTCTGTATGAATTAGCATTATTTCATAAAACTTCACGAGTTAGGTTTTGTGAAGGGATGTATGGTACGATTACGAGATTACTAATTGTTAAACCGCCTCTTCCTGTTGAGATATGAAGCAGAAATAGATAGAAAAGATTTTTGTATTATTTTAGCATGGTAACGATGAAAAAATACCGATATCACTCAATATTTATCACATGCCGATTTGTGTAACATTTGGGATCACTTCAGATGGGTAAGTTGCTGGCAGAAAATATGACATCTTTGGCTATGAAAATTATTTTAATGTCGTTATTAGAAGTATTTTTCGTCCTCTCATTTTTCACTTTTTTATTTATTATTTCTTCTCTTCTAATAATTCATTTTAGCCAAAATATAATCGATCCGACTGATAAAGAGGAGCAGTGCCTAAGAGGATCACTTATTGTAGCCACAAATAAAAGGCATGAAATTTGCGCACTGCATCAGTCAGGGAATTTTTTGCTCAATGAACAATTGGTGAGTTAAGGAAATTGAATTTATTAAAAAACATCCTTCTTTCACTGATATGTTTGCTTCAACAAAATCATATTAATTAGTGTATGAAGATTTCAGTTGAAGAGTATAAGTTTAAATAGATGTGTAAAAAGTTATAGATTGTGCAATGTGTTGATCGAGCAATACAAAGAGCTATCGATGTAACAGAGTTGATATATTCGGTCATCGCGGATGATAATTTGAAAAGGTCTCTTCCACATTCTGTAATATTCTTGGTTATTGTTCACTTTTTCGTGTATATCTCAAATCGAAATTTTTTAGATCGAATCGACAGCAAGTAAATGGATTTAGCGAACTTATAACCTTGAATGTGCTTACATCTCATCAGTGCGAACCCAATGAACTTATTGCCCCTGCAGTAAAAATTGATGCCTTAGGAAATATTCCTAACGTAGAAGAGGACATCACAGTCAGTGTAAGTTGTGATCTATCATTAACTAAAAAGCAAAATATTTTCAGAACATCCATATTATGTAAAAGGAATTCAGAAGACTACAAAATAAATCTAAGTATTCATTCTCGATTGAAATTTATTGATTCCAGGACAACCAGATGCAGATTGGTAGTGATAGTAGGGTTGTAAAGCAAAAGAATGACGAAGATGTGGAGCTTATGGAACAAGTCCAAAGCATTACCTCCTTAGAAGAATCAAAGAACCAAGAAAATGTAAGATTGGAGCTTTTTTATGGTCATTCTAATTCAATTATCCATCTTTTTTATCTTTTTTAAGATTAGCGTTTCTTTTCAATACTGCAAAAGTTATGTTAGCATACTAAAAGAGATAAAGGCGAATTTGTTTTGTTTTCCGGCGATTTTCTTACCTTTTCGCTTAGCATAGTAGAGATGTAGTTGATAACCGCTAATAACATATGTAATAGCAACCTCAGTAATTATAGAAATGTAGACTCAATATAACTATTTGCACCGTATGTGAATTATACAAAAACATAACTATTTGCACCGTCTGTGAAATCTATTATGCTGCCGTAGAATGTTCTTGACAGTGAATTGTAGGTGCATTTTTTCAGAAGAATCCAAGAGATTTGGAAGAAGTGGATGAACTTTTACAAAGCATTGAAGAAGAATTTGGAAGTCCAATTGACTGATCAAAAAGATGATTTCATTATTTGTTTATTGAATGAGAAGCAATTTACGTTAAATAATGTGAAAGTGTAAAAAAAGAATAAAATATACTGAAATGTAGCAGCAAATGTATCACAAAAAAACATGCATAAACCTAACAAAGTATTCCAAGGAATATAAATATAAGCTAGCAACATTGTGAGATAGCAAAAAGACGGAAGTACCTTCGCAAAGACACAATAATTTCCCAGTTATATCAAACTTCATTAATATAATGGATGGATAAATTTTAAAATAAGTTTAATGCTGAGTCACTGTAATGCACAATGCAGCGAAAATCTACTGCAGCAAAAAATTGGCTCCAAAATTTTTAGCGTTTCATTACACTCAATTTTCATTTTTGATCAAGTCGTAATGTGTCTACCTCGGATACGTGCTCAGTTTTGCAATGAATGATTATCAATTTTTCAGTGAGATGGTATTTACTTGATTAAAAGGCATTTTTACAAAGAACAGCGATAGAAATGATATCGCAAAATTCATTTCCTCTTTTCAACGTTCAGGAACAAGTACTGATAGCATAATGTTTCGAAAGCATAATGTTTTCCAGAACAAAGGTAGTGTTTGATAACGTATGTAGTAGAATACGGCACATCGTTCTAATTCTTGTAAAAATAATGAAGGAATGTGAAGTATGAAATCGGTTGGTGAGAGGGAGAGCTTTTTATATTACACGCACTACATCATCATCATCATCATCATTTGAATCGCAAAGCAAAAGTCTTTTTCGTTCAGCTTGAAAACTTTTCTGATGAAAAATTACACCATTCCCATGCCTTAAAATAAATCAAGTTTCAACTTCTAAGACCACATTACTTTTCTCACAGCAAATGAACTGAGCGGTAGAAGGCGTAACAGATTCGTAAAAGGGACATATGGCCTACGTCATATTTAAATCCAAAATATAGTAGTACTTTTTGCCCGATCATAAAGATAACCGAAAATTAAAAGAGAAATAACACGGAATTATTCTTGTTGCAATAAAAAAAAATGCGACAGACGTGATTCTATACTTAATCGGAGGCCCTCTGGCGTGTATATCACAATGACTGTTTGTTATAAACCTTACCCGTTCTATGCAGAATGTGCGATTGTTGTCTTGCCCTAGAACTCACTGAGTACTGTACGCCATCACCGCAACTGAAGTTCAACTAACATCACTGTTCGCAAAAAAACCCTATACGGGCTAAGTCGTTAGAAACAGAAATGTTTTAAACTTTGCAAGATTCGATCCATTTAACGACAATATGGGAATACTTACGATGAAAATATTGGTAACAACCAGAAAAGATATATATCACCAAAAATTTGTCTGAAGTTGTGTCGTATACCAAGATTAAAGCCATTTTTATCAATACCATAAATGAATATTGGAGGACGAAATGATTCTGTAAAGTTAATATACAAATTAAACAATTTAATGATCAACCATATAACGCATTATAAAATCCAATGCTGTAATTGCTCTGAGCGAAACATTCTGCAAATGATCTCCTCGCCTAATAATTTATTTATGTTTAAATATCTTGAAGTAATCAATTCATCTTAGCAATAATAAAAACAAATAGATACAGCCAAAAACAGTGGAAAGTGTGTCTTGACTTGGAAACATATGTGAAGAAGCGTTCGAGCATTGGCAAAAACGAAACCCTTAACTGACCAATTGTAGACTGATTTCGAGCCGTCAAATACATGTGATATGCGAACAGAAAGATAATAGAAGCCGCGAACATTCCAGCCACAAAAAAGAGAAAAACGATGTGGAAACGGCCATAACCAGCGCTCAGTCGTAAAGTGTTCTACAATCAATAAAGTGATGTAATTATGGAGAATATCTGTTTGTCTTAATTACCGTAATTTTAATTACATATAGCATTATTTTGATATTTCAAAGCAAAACTTACTTTCCAGAATGCAATAAAATATTGTAAATCTGTTAGTACACCCCAAAGGCACAGAATGAAGCCGTAAAAGAGAAATTGAAGAAAAAATTTATAATTCAAATAATTGATACACGTATTGACCCATGGGCAGTGGTGGTCAAATTTCCTGAAAGTATCATTATCATAACTTCCTGATTAAGAAATTACAACTAAAAAGAACTGTTAATTGCAATTTATGAATATATTAAGTAAAACTTACAAAACGCAATGGCCACAAATAGAGCAATGATGGGAACGATCAGGTTTGATACAACTACATTTATAACAGTACCGTATGCCTGCAGTTTTATGCTAATATATAAAACAAATTTCACTCAAAAATTTTGAAACACTTCGCAAATTCTGTAATATTAAATTTAAAGAGTTAAAATAATTATCTCGTACACAAAATATAGAGTTGACTGCATGTCTCTTCGGATTACGGATATATAAACATGGGAAGAAGGCTCATCATGACCAAATCACTCATATTTAATCCACTGATAATTAGACTATCGTTACACCCTACATATTTCAATTACTAAAACCATAACGCACAGTTTGATATACAACTAAATGATTTACTAAATGAAACCTGAATAAATCTAAAAAAAAAAAATTCCAGCAAAACCATACTTCCATCACTATTACGGTTATTCACTGGGATCTGATGTTGCTTCACATAATATTCCAATATTTCTCGACATTCAGATTCTTCCAAACTACAAAGTTCTTGTCGCGTACGTGAATCAACATAAAACTGTAAAATAAAATGTTTTCGAAAAAAAAAGAAAATATCACAAATTTATATATATCATAAATAGAACAATGAATATTCATCCTTGATTATCTCAAACAATCATTATCAAATTCTGGAAATTTGCATCATAATCACACAAATCCATTACGTGGTAAAATAATGTATCACCATTTTGGGTGGTCGGCCAACTGGTTGAAAAATCGTTTTATAATATGACCATAGAAACATAAATAACAACAAATGAAAGACAAACAGATACACAGCACGTTGGAAATTACCTTCGACTGTTACTAAAAATACAATGGTATACGATAATAAATAACATGCATTATTCAATTCCAAATTAGGAAAAAAAAATGCAAATACACATTTGCATTTAAAGATATATTTTTATATTTTTTTTTTCATAAAGATATATTTGCATATCTTTCTATTATCTCTTTCATTTACTAATTTTCGTTTTAAGGCAATATGGCCAATAAAGAAATAAATTAGTTTCCCCCAATTAGAACCTATGAAGTATTTGTAAAGTCTGATTAAACGTTTCCTCCTGAATCCACAATACTCAATCAAATATTAAGCACTAAAATAGAGTTACATCACAGGGAAAATTAAAATAAATTTGAGTAGTAACTTACAGAAACATAATTGCACAACATAAGCAAAATATGCCCAACAAACTATTGCAACGATGAAAATAACTGGTAGCCACCGGATAAAGGAAATAATACTGCGTAAACAAACATTATCAAAGCAACTCATCTCTGCAATAATGCTAACATGATGTAAAATACGAAAAAGACAAATCAATTTTAATGTCAATTATGAAACATGAAAAAACAATTAACTCTTCCTCTATCTCTGTTTTAATTTATTGATCTCTTGAAATGATAAAAATATTAGTTCAGTAATCGTATCGCCTAAAATTGATAATATATAATGTAAATGATAGTGACAATACCTGTTAGATATCTGAAGCTATCAAATGCATTGCTGAATGTTTTCAATGATCATCCGATGATAATCCATTCAAAAACCGAAAATAAGAATTAAAAATGTTTGTTTACAAATATTAATAAAGATGAAAAAAATACTAAAAAATTCAAATGTTTCAAAATATTAATAATAAAATGAAACAAAATAAACAATCAATCTTCGTTAAACTACCGCATTTCTTTTACAGTTGAAATTATTCGATCTTAACAAACCTTTTGATCTGAAGTAATATCAGTGATTTATCAGTTGTGAGAGGAAGTTTGCAATTCAGTGTATAATATTACTTCCATTAAGTAATTCTACCCCGAAAGACCGATCACCCAGATGAAAATGAAAAACTTCGGAAAAACCGAAATGAAATGAAACGTGAAAATATCGCGGCTACTCATGCAATGATGTGATCCCAGTAGATATTTCTTCAAACGTGTGCTCACGTCACGGAAGTTTATTTAATAGAGATTCAGTTCAGTGTTGGGACGTGTTCACGTGTTCACGTCTGTCTTACAAATATTTCTGTAACAATTCAATTCAATATTGAGACATGTTCATGAAGTCTGTTTGACAGATATCTTCTTAACAATTCAGTTCAGTGAAAAAAAAAAAGGCATGCTCACGTCTGACATATTCACGTCCATACGTGTTTACGTCACGGAAGTCTGTCTGATAAATAATACTTCTGTAATTCTATAATTCAATTCAATGGGTTGTGACATGGTTGTGACGTCATAAAAGTTTGTTTATATGGTAAACATCATGAAAGTCTGTCTAGTGAATGCTCGTAATTTATGCTATCAGATGAAATTTTATTCATCCTTTCTTCATTCAACGAATAAATTTAATTTCATAATACATCCGAGGAAAAGGGAGAAAGAGAATTTTAAAAAAAAATTTTTTAAATTTTAAATTGATTAATCACAGGTATGTATAAAGTATAAAGTACACTTTCAACGAATAAATTTAATTTTATGATTCACTCCAGGTTAACGGGTAAGAGAATTTAAACAAAAAAATTGAAAAGTCTGAAATGGTTGTTTACAGGTGTGAAGTATGCTAATGCACTTTAAAGTATTGCGTGCAATTTGTCTCAGCTAATTTTCCGCCTTTTTTTTCAGCGAAATTTCGAAAATTTTGTAAACATGTCGAGATAGACATCAGCCACTACCTCTCAGCATAATTTGCAAATTAATTTGTTTCAAGCGCTCGACAATTCTTCAAATAGCAACTGTCAAATGTTTATTGTATATGAGATAGAAATTTGGTGAATTTTTCGATTTCGTTGCAAGTTTTTTTAAATTTCGAATCAATATAGTAAAGTTAACTTTCAGTTTCAATTTAGCAGAAAAATTATTCCCGAATAAATATCATATATCCTAATTAGGTCGAAAATTATTTAAATAAGTTGAATGAAATGAAATTATAATTTGTAATATTTAAAATTGCACTTATTTTGCTAAGTTATAATTTGAGAAAGTTGGAAATTTTAAATTTTCCAAGGTTTGATCTTGAAGATTAAGTACTTTTTTTATTTTTTTTTTTTTTTATTAAAAAAAAAAAAAAAAAAAAAAA
>KZ270050.1:97029-107659 GCA_002249935.1 Onchocerca flexuosa
AAATATATATTCCAAAAAGCTTGGCTTGTGCGTCTTACAGTACCATATCTACAACCTAGTACATGTTTTTTGAGTCTTACTCAAAAAGAAGAAGCAAAATTCAAATTTGCTCAATGTGCTGAGTAAGGATGCGTCCTCCGTATCAATCTGAAAGGAAACTAACCCGACCTTTTCAGCCATAACAATCCTTCAGTAGCTAAGCCCATTTTTCCGTTATTTTTAGCGAGATCATCTTCAATCAAATCCTCGATATATTTGCACTTGTCTTTCTCACTTTCGTACTTCGTCCTAACTTTGGTAACATTACCGCTAATATCGTTCTTGATCGGAATAAATGCTGTTCCTAGGAAACCTGAAACATTATCGTTAAAATAGCAGTCATGAAAATTATCACAATATAGCATCGATGATTCATGACAAATGCTCAGCTTTTATGTGATCTAGTCATTAGTCGAGCGCAGCACAGAGCAATTAATTATTACTTAAAACGATACTGGAAAAATTAAGTTTCATGAGAAGAGGAATATGAAATGCCAGAAAGACGTGAAAGAGCGAGGAAACACCATTTAAAAATTGAAAATTCTAAGTTTACCAACGAAATCAGCGATGCCTTGACAAGCTCTAAGGAATTGTTCGGTTGGAACTTTGTCATTCTCGATCATCGGAAACATCAATTCTGGATGTGAGAAGTACGTGGAAACTTCATCTAGCGCTACTACATCCATTTTTTGCTTTTATGTCTGAAATTGATTGAAAAGATATGAAAGATTTCATTTTTTTTATAGTATGCTCATATCGCTGCTGCATTTTTTTTAAACAGGATTTTGGCAGCTACTTGTTAAATATCATCCGCTATCAGTATTCAGTGCAGATAGGTCTAGCCAACAGTATAGTTTTTTTTTTTTACTTTTTAAATAATTGCATTATCTTTTAGACTAATTTTGAGAGTAAAGATTAAAATCTAGTAAATTACTAAAAAGTAATTCCTGGTTACATTTTGACAACTTATTAATTAATCAATAGAGTTGAATGACGCTTAGCTGTCATACTGAGCAATGTATCATTTATACATGGAATGAAATTCATGCTACCCATTCCATTCCGGTTTCTCGTTTTTCTACCGTGAAACTTAAGTCTCATTTCGACGAACTATATTTAACAAGGTATAGTCGGTCCATCAAATGTCGTATTGGCTGTGAAGTAATTGATTACAGTAGTTGGGAGGATGTGGTGAGGTGGTTGCTGGCCTTGGTTTATTCCGTGGGATATATATGTTGGATTCTTCGTATTGGTTGTTTTACTTGCTCATTTATGTCGTTTACGTCATCTTTTTTCCATCCTGAAATGCATTCCCTACTCATCCTGAAATGCCCCCTTCTATCTGTCCTAAAATCTATTCCTCACTATTCCCGACATATGCAACTTGCCGAGAATCCCGAAATATTCTGCGATATATAGATAGAGTTCCTTCTCAAATGATCATGAGATGAGATCCTTTTTAGAATTTTTTAATTTGGATTTTTTTTTTTTTGATACAGTAATACTGACATAATACTGACGAAGATATGATATCAGTAATACTGACGAAGATATGATATCATTATCCCTTCCATAATTGTATCATCGCTCGACTATTCTTTATTTTCGCGAACTTTTTGTTTCAGTTGAATTTCAGGAAGTTCGATAGAGATTTTTCAGCATGTACTGCCAACGACTTTCAATTCCTGTATCACGCATTTCGGTAAGTTAACTTTGATCCACTTTCACGAAAAATACAGTTGAAGATCAAAAAGAATGTTTACTGCACGACAGATTGGTGGTGATGAACAGTCGAAAATTTGACAAGCAAATGTTAATATTTCAGATGGAATGGTAGGGTTGAATTGGCTGTTACTGCAAATTTTTGCTTGAATAAGCAGGGATTTTATGAAATGTTTTCCTTTTGATAGAGATGATTGGATGATTGCAGATGTTACCAATATTATGCCGTGCGAAGCAGGGAGCATTAGTTCGTTGTTTGCAAACATCACCAATGCAACGTGACATTGACAGTGCAGCGAAATATGTTGGAGCTGGTGCTGCAACAGTTGGTGTAGCTGGTTCCGGCGCTGGTATCGGCAACGTTTTCGGTTCGCTTGTTATTGGTTATGCTCGAAATCCGTCCGCGAAAAATCAGCTCTTCTCATATGCGATCCTTGGTTTTGCTCTTTCTGAGGCTATGGGCCTTTTTTGCCTTTGTATGGGTTTCTGTATTTTATTTGCCTTTTAAAATTCACATCTATTGTTATTATGGAAATTAGTTTTTTAGATTTAATAGGAAATTGGTTCTGAGGATTGTGAAAAATATTAAAAAAGTGTGAATCCTACCACGTTTACTCGTCCTTTATTTTCTTAAAGCTCATGTTTTTGATAGATGTGTTATACTATTATCTCTGCGAATATTTATAAAGTTAGGTTTATCGATGTTTGTAGAAATACATGTCCATCATTTTAATTCAGACACATTTTTTTAGAATTGAATGGACGTATCATTAGTATGAATGTAATGAGAATACGTAATATGGAAAGATTTTTGAAGTATTTAGTTGATGTGAATGATCCTTTCTATTTATTCAATCATTAAAATGATTTAAAAAGAAGAATGTGCTTAAAATTGGTCAGAAAGAAAGGGATACAGTTATAAAATCAGTAAGTTTAACAATTTTAGTTTGCATTTAGGTTTTGTTATATTGATTCTGATTTAATATTTCTGCAGGGTACACAGAAAATCTCGTCCACTTGCTTGCATAACTTGTTGCTTCCAAGGACCAGGATTTCTTTAAGGGTTTTCAAATCCCAGAAGGTTATATACTGTTTGTATTCCAGCAATACATTGAGATCTTCTTCTGCTATCAACAGCTTTGTTACCTGAAATTTCAACTAAAATAGTGTCTGATTTTGATGGCCTTATTTCCGAAATCAATTAACGAAGGAAGTTGTTTTAGTGGCAGTTGATATTTTTTGTTTTTTCCAGAGCTGAATGAAAGGCTTAATTCAGCGAAACTGACCTTATAAGTATATATGATTTGTGAAATTCTTGATGGATCGGGATGTTTAATGTCGCCTTCGTACTGAAAATTTAACTTGTAATTGTCCAGTTCTCAGACGATGTTAGTTACGGGACAGATTGTTCATTTTTAAGCTTAATTAAAAGGAAACTTACAATAAGCGGTATGGCGCCAGCTTTTAGTGCTGCCAAAGTACAGATAATCTGATGGAAAATATTTGTTGTGCTGATGATTAGACTCAGCTCATTCATGTGTAGGGCTTCTTGAACATAATTGCTTTCTGCTTGAAATCTTTCTAGTGAAATGGATAGTAACATTGGAGCAGACGAAGCATTTCTAAAATTAATATGTTGAACATTTACGGTGATTTTTTAAAAAGACCAAAAATCAATGATTGGATCAGCATGAAGGGGATGAATAGAATTCTGCAAAAGTGAAATTATTCCTTTAACAGTACTGTTATGCTAATAATGCATCGATAACGTTACTGGTACGTGATTTATCAATATTATGATACCTGATAGGTAAGAGTAATGAAATGGATTCTGTGGGAATTTCTTCTGGTTTGCAAGAAATGGATGATTTTGGGAAGAATCCACTCCACCACGAATCCCGTTCTTGCTTCATTGCAATCTAAAACATACTAAAATCGCGAAACGAAATTGCCAGTGCATTTCTCGCCAGGATTTCATAAAATTTCAAAAGAGGAAAATATTAAACTAATCGATAATCAACTATAATATTTCATTTAATGCTAGCTTTTGTTGTAAGTATTTACTTTGTACAAGTAATAGGGTCGTCTACCGGTCAAGTGAACTCGTGGCGGTGGTATTCCTTCATCTGGGCTCACATGTCGTATGACAAGTACACGTTGTATTGCCTGAAATATATTAGAAAAAAAGAAAATAATTCTGATAAATTATGATAAATGATTAGAAATGAAAAATAAAAATATCTGCGTGTAATACAGTTTTCATTTCTTTTTATTCTTTACTAACTCAATGGTAAATATGACTTTGCTTATGAATAATTCTTTAAAATAATTGCTATTTACTTGGCTAAATAATACTCGAAATTACTATTCGAACTATTTTCAAACGAAATCTTTATAGATAATATAAAATATACAGTATGAACGATTGCTGCATCAAGAAGTTCTTTAGTTCTGATCAGTCGAGTACCCATCCAGAAACCATCAATTGTAATTATTGTATCCGCATTGCTACTTTTCAAAATATCATGTAAATAATTGACATCTTCGTTTGTAGCACTCTAAGTAACACAATTGAATGAGATAATTTAAATTTTTTTTGAATTTGAAAAATTTTTTTTTAAATTCGAAATATTTCGATAAAATGACAATATTTTATAGGCTAAGCCTGCAGAATGTTATCATTTTATTAAAATATTTCAAAAAATTGCAAATACTCTTTCAACTACGAATACATTTTTAAAGACCATGAAATAATTATTTGGATATTAATTAATGATAATGATTTCTAATTTATAGCTTATCACCCGATACGGGTTATATTGATTTATCGTCTTACTTAGTCCCTACAAAATGCCTTATTGTGACTTCATAATATAGCATTTATCGAAATGACGATTAATTAACTAATTTGTTAATTTAGTTAATTATTTGAATGATTACAATAGGTAGAACGGTTAAGCCTATTCGAAATGCAGCCAATACAGCAATCGGAAGTTGTAAAACATTGGGCAAATACAGTACTACTGGCCTATCCTTCAACTGAAATCCTTTAAATATATTGGCACATTTATTCACCAAAATATCCACCGTTTCGGCGCTTAATTCCGTATCATCGTATACATCGTTATCGTAGTAATTACCGATCCTAAATTATTCAAATAATTTATTTGGAAATTTTCTTTTTTATTTAATTCTCTCATATCATTTCAGTTTTATGGATTTCGAAAATTTAGTCTTGTTTTCCGAAATTTTATGGATTTCGAAAATTTAACCTTAATCTACAGAGAATTTTGTTTAGATAAAGATAATTTGGAAAGATTTTCACAATTTGAGTCGAACTATTTCGGTGAATTTTACCAGTAAATTCGAGTAGTTTCCTTTTGTATTTTATTTTTCCATGCATCGATGCATTCATACGATAAGTTTTTAATAGCCATTATGACGCGAAATTCAGTATTCGTCTCTTTAAGGATGCAATTTAAGAAATTTAAATCTGAAAATATGACTGGATCAATTGGTTATCATGATATTATGTAATAATCCATTTCATGCAATAAAATTGGTTAAATTGAAAGGTGTTTAGAGATAATTTTAATCTGGAATACGGCGGTAAAGATGAAATGATGCAAAATATTCAACATTTCATGTGTTTAACATTCCTACTGATATCAATCGGCGAATTTTTTAAGAAACAAAATGAAACAAAAATGACGAGAAAACTGATGACGATAAGTATACTATCGCAGTAGTAAACTATCTAAGTACCTAAATTTTCAAATAAAAAAAGAAATATACTTTACTCATGTGATATTTCGCATGTATGATTGCGAAAAAGATTTGCTGCGATTACTACAATTGACAGATATAATTATTGTCACAGGAAACAAAATTTTTATAAGAATTCCTTCAAAATTCAGGAATTTATATTGCGCTCAGAAATTACTAAAAAGACTCACCATTACTCTATTATTATCCGTCAGTCACTCATTCGATGAGCCAAAATCATGCCCAAAATGATTATTAGCCAAGATTAAATCTCTTTTCCCAAAATGATTCCTTTCTTCGATGAATTTTAGCTCTTGTAATTTCCTAACCATCCTCAAATCTTTTTCATGTTGATCTGCTCAGATAATACATATAGTTTCTGGTCAATTTGAAATCTTGCATATCCCTTTTCAACAAAAGCTATGCATTAAATGATCGGACGCTTCTTGTGATTAACCAACTATAAGAACCATAATTTATCAATTTATTGGAATGCGGTTATGAACCTAAAAGTACAAACATAGAAATACGGCACAACAAAATAGCTTTACACTGACGAAACTAATACTTCATATGAAAATGTATTTCGGAATTGGGATGCATCTAGTAGAAGTGTAAATGGAAGACAAAAATAGAAAGAGAGAACTAAAAACTTCAATTAACAAGAAAAATACAAAATAAAAAAAAGGACTAGAAAAGAAAAAATTAAAATTTTCAACTGATGAAAAACAGAAGTACGAAAAAAATCACAACAATGGAAATTTAACACTAGAAGATAATAGACTACATCGAAGTAGATCGATAGTTTATATAATCTTATAATGTAATAATCAATATAAAGAATTTGAAAAGTTATTGCATTGCTGCAAACAATTCTCAACCAGTCCGTGTTTCTGCTCGACCATCCCATAAATGAGCAATAACTGTCTCATCAATAAGTGTAGTAGTGTCACCCAAATCCGCCGCCTGATCACCTTCAGCAATTTTTCGCAATATACGACGTGTTACCTTTCCTTAAAATATAAATTGCTAGTAGATCATCTAAAATAATTTAAATAGACAAAACAGCAAAGAAATTTCTTTTACTTCATTTCATTTGCAAATAAAGTAGAAAACTGCACAGAACCAATCCAGTCATAAAGGAGCAAAGCAAACCTATCACATTAGAGCTGTAGCTTTCAATCCTCCTTCAGATATAGGTTATTTATGACTCACCTGATCGAGTTTTAGGTAGTCCCGGAGCTATTTGTATAACATCCGGTACAGCAATCGCACCAATTTTTCTTCGCACCAGAAGTTTCAAATCTTCAACTTTTTTATCCGTAAGTTTTGCGCCCTAAAAAAATTACCATATAGAATGGATGCAGGGAAGGAGATGACGGAGGAGGAAGGAAAATGAAAAAGATTGTACTTTCAGTCTTCGATTTTGTTCATAATCTTTATTTCCCAAAAATTTCTCATTTATTTAATGAAAAGCAGAACGAATTGCAGCAAAGAGTACCATTCGTAATGTTACGAATGCATATGGAAAGTTGCCTTTGATATCATGTGGCGCTGCAACCACAGCTGCTTCTACCACATCACCGTCGGAAACTAGCGCAGATTCAATTTCAGCAGTAGACAATAAATGACCGGATACATTCATGAGATCATCGACACGTCCTATAATATAAAATCGATGCGTTCTATAATAAAAATTAAATAAAAAATAATAATAATAATTTCGATTTTCCACCAAATCTATAATAGCAAATCTATACCTGTGATCCAATAGTAACCATCAGCATCTCGACGGGCTTCATCACCAGTGTAAAAATAGCCTGGGTACGCCGCGAAGTATGTTTTCACAAATCGGTTATGATCATCCAAAATGCTTCTGCTTATACCCGGCCAAGCTCGTTTGAAACACTATAATATTAACAATTTAACATTCATAAAGTGAAATTTTATCTCACAAAAATTATTAATAATATTAAATTTGAGTTTGAGTATGTTGAGACATACTAAGCAAGACTAGTCTTTTCTGAGGTTTCCATTCCTACTTTGACTGAAAGAATGTTTCTAAAACTCGACTGAAAGAATGTTTCTAAAACTCGTGCTTAGCCTACTGAATTTTTTCACTGAACGAAAAAGAACCACAATGTTAATGATTTGGTTTGTATTACAATATATAAAACTGGCTCATGCTATATAATCAGAAACGAAACAATTACCAAAGTTCCATTGGCAACACCTTCGACTTCTCGACCATTATTATCAAGAATAACCGGTTCCACTCCAAAGAAAGGAAATGTAGCACTACCCGCTTTACAGGGAGTTGCTGCCGGTAACGGTGTAATCATATGTCCCCCTGTTTCTGTCTGCCAGTAAGTATCAAGGACGGCACAGCGGCTTTCGCCAACAACCTGAAATTTGTACCTTGATCATCAAATCTTTTATCATACAAAATTTAAATGAGGAGAACTATTAGTTCAAATTTAAATACCTTATATAACCATTTCCATGCTGCTGGATTGACTGGTTCACCAACTGAACCCAGTAAACGTAGTGATGAACGATTGTACGGTGTAACATATTGATTGCCAAAAGCCATCAAAGCGCGCACTGCTGTTGGCGAAGTATATAACGCTGTAACCTAAAAGAAAAAGATAATCTCAAACCAAGCAAAAATTGAATGGTCAAACGCATTTAAATAAAAAAAGTTTAATATTGTTTTATTGATCCTATTGATGATTGTATGATGTACCATGTCTTGATTGCAGCGTAATTAAATTGGATATAAAACATTAATGAATATTGGAACAATATACATGTTCCAATTATCCATTATTTGATAGCTTACTTTGTACTTTTCCACAATTTGCCACATTCGTGCGGGTGTTGGATAACTCGGTACGCCCTCATACATAACACATGTCAAGCCATTAAGAAGTGGCCCGTACACGAGATAAGAATGCCCAGTAATCCAGCCGCAATCAGCTGTGCACCTAAAAGAATGCTTCTTAAACTTACTGATATGAAACAGCTCCGTTCCCAATTTGATTACTACATTTTTGCCCGACGTTTCTGTTTAAAAATCAGTATTATTAAGCAAATGATTTTGGATAAAAATCACTGATAAATTTTACTGTTTTGACTGATTAGATGTTTCAGACGATGTTTCAGACGTAAACATTACATAAGAACTATTCTTCTATTTTAACTCAACATACTGAAAAAATGCAACCTGAAAACTTACCAATATACGTCCCTTTCTGGATTGGCATCAAAAACAAATTTAACAGTTGCATAAGTATAAGTCATATAACCAGCAGTAGTGTGCAAGATTCCTTTCGGTTTACCGGTTGAACCGGATGTGTAAAGAATGAAGAGAGGATCCTCTGCATCGTTCCATTCGATCTCAGATTTTACTCCTTTAAGTCGTTCCATTTCTTTATCCCAGATAACATCCCGTTCTGGATTTAATTTCATCTGGTAATGAAAGAATGTAACAATTTTATAACTAAAAAGTTGCAAATTCATAACCTGGACTCTTTTAAATGCAAATATTTTAAAGTAACTACTCATTAGGGAATCTCGAAACATAAAATCTATTTTTAAGAAGAATAAGTAAGGAATCAGGAGAACTGAGAATTTAATTTAAATGAATTTGATTTCGCCTAACACAATGAAAAGAAAGAAAAGAAATACACACACTACACAGAAATAACACTAAGGTATCAGAATTTCTTCTGATAATAAAAATGCAACATTGCGGAAAGAAAATATGTAACAAATAAACGTTAAATTTACTTCGATAGAAGCAACACCGTTCGGTTTAGTGATACGTTCCAAATGTTTTAAAACAATGACTTTTTCCACCGATTTACCCTAAATATTGTATAAATGTTAACAGCATCAAATAATCAACTGAAATGGTAGATGATTCAATACTAGTTCATGGCTCTTTCTAAATCAATATAATGCGATAGGAAAACGTATCATCATTATTTTTAAATCAACCAATAAGCCGACATTGTTATTTCGATTGCATTACATTATGAATATTAAATATCTTACCAAAGCATTGCATTCATCAACGGCATCGTCAACTATTGCTTTCAATGTTACAAGCTTCTTGCCACGATAACATCCATCAGCCGTAATTAGCAACCGGGCTTCTGTTTGACATATCCGAGCTGCCAAAGCATCAGCGCTAAATCCAGCAAACACCACCGCATGAATAGCACCGATTCTGGCACACGATAACATTGCTATTGGTAATTCCAATATCATTGGTAAATAAATCACCACAATATCGCCCTGAATTAATCATTAAATTCAAATTAATAATAGTAGCATAAAAGATCTACAATAATACCGGTAGCTAATTTCAACATATTCCTGAATAAAAATAATACCACTGTTTGAAACATAAAGTAGTAAAACACTACGCTACATGAATAAAAGCTAATAAAACATAAGTCGAAATTGTATAATAAACCTTTTTAACTCCATGAGATCGCAGCACAGCAGAAAAGGTAACAACTTTGTCAAACAGATCTTGAAATGTGATAGAACAACTATCACCGGGCTCATTACCTTCCCATAACAATGCAGTACGAGAACCATATCCTTAAATCTTGATTTGAATCAAATTGGCCGATATTTTTATCAATTTTTCATTTTCTCTATTCTTTTTTCAAAGTCATTTCACCAGCAGAAATAAAATATTTATGTTTCGTAAATGAAGCTCTTCATCAAATTTAAATACTTCCTCCTAATTCAAAGTTGTGCTAAGAATTTGCCTTTGTTAATGTTTTGTTCCAAACAATTATATGCAATGTTTGTTCGAGCTCCATCCATGAAACGGGTATAAATATCTCCTTTACGACAATCGAAATTCCATTCCAGTCCCTAAATGATAGTTTATTGTAAAATTTTCCATAATGTGTTAAAATCCTGAAATGTCAAAATACTAATTCACAGAAACACTTTCTTTTTACAGAACATCAAAAAAAGATGAAAAGTAGAAGCTTGATAAGATTAGTTTTTTTTGTATTTCATAAAAAGTTAAGAAAATTTAAAAATTAAATATAACAACGGAATAAAGAAACAATAAACA
>KZ270050.1:120353-130373 GCA_002249935.1 Onchocerca flexuosa
GTTTACAGAGTTTGTCTATTCGAATGCTTCAAAAGGCTTTCACTGATGCGATGTCCCATCTGCAATATGACGTTGAATAAAAGGTTTTTTTTTTCCTTTTGTTTTTGACTTTTTTAGCTTTATCTAGCTCATTTTTTGTGTTGTATTTATGATACTTTACAAATGGGCAGATTTTTGGGGAAAAAAATTTGAAAAGTATAAAGATTTCAGGAGTTGTGCAAGTTGTCCATTACTATCATCTTTACTTGAGAAATATTTGCCACTAGCAAAGGCATTCAGGAAAGATATTTTGGCTAGTGATTTTGCCAAGGAAAATGATTTTATCGAAAGTCAGGTTTGCGTTCTTTTTGCATTACCAGCTTCATCTGCAGTTTGTAGTTAGTAATTCGAAATATTAATTAGAAAATATGTCATGATTATTTCACTCTAATTTCATGCTACGATTAAAAGCGAATCGGTTTATTCTTCAAAAAGGTGAAGAATTTAGGCGAAGAAAGAGAAAAAAAGAATTAAGCAGCAATAATAAAATTTTCATAGTGAATTTCAAAATATTGAGAAAAATTCATTTAAAAAAGACAAACTTGCTTTTAAAAAACATTTTTCAGATTCCGATGACACAGGCAGTATTATCACCATTACAACTCCATCAAAATCAATCGCGAGAAGTTATTTTCGCATATATAAATAAATTGTTAATTTAAAATTTCAAACATTAATGATTAATCTCATTTAATATTTCAAATATTGTGAGCTTTGACATCTTATATTGTTCCTATCTACCTTACTTTTCAATCCATTTACTTTTTACATAAAGAACGTACTCTTTTCTATAGCAGCTAAGAAAGAAATCGAGAAGTGTAAAGCGACGACTCACCTATCCGAAGCACAGATCAGAGAAAATGCAGCGGATTGATGAGGTAGATGATTCCAGTTTGGTAACAGGGATTGCTGTGAATACTTCTCAAGGAGCATCAGTAGTTGAACACACTTCTTGCGACATTGAAAAAACCGCTGTGGATCACAATGCTAAATCACTGTTTAAACAACTCCAGATGAATTCTGAGGAATTCAGAAATGATGAAAAAGGAATTAAAAATACTGGGATTCAAACGGATAAAAAAGAAGTACAGCACAGAAGTCAACAAATCAATATGGAAGATGCTGCTTTTTCATCGTTGCATGCAGAAAGGTTGGACTTTAATGCTTCAGCAATGCATAATGAGAAGATTCAAATGGATAATAGTGCAAACAAAACGGATGCTTTGGCCCAAATAGAAGCGACTGTTAATTCTGCGTTTCGTAAGTTATTTAAGATGTTATAGTTTTCCAAACCGATATTGTATAAGGTATTTTTGAAATATAAATGGTATTTTACGATTAATAATTTTAAAAAATGGCGACAAAATCAGCAAATTGATATACAAAAGTTGTGTTAACATATTAGTTTTTCTGTCTTTCTTATTACTTGTAGTTTTTTTGATAGTGATTTAACGCGTTTTTTTCAGAAGAAAGTGAAAATCAATCACGGATTGAGGTGCTTATCAAATGTTTGCCATGGATACCTAACTTTCTACGTTTGGTTAGTAATTTAAAATATGTTTTATCTACTAAAACTGGTGTCGCTTTGGTCTTGAATTAGTTCATATAGTTGCAGAGTCGAGAAAAATTGATCGCTGCTGTGTGTGAGACAAATGCCGAAGAAGAACATTGTAATGAGAATAGTAAGTTCTTTATAATTTTAGTGAATTTCAACATAAATGGAAGGAATGGTTGCTTATGAAATGTGATCTTTTTTCCCTACTTTAAGGTCCTTCGAGAAATGATATTGATTTGGTTCTCGAGAGCGACGAAGAAATGGAAGTTGCAATTCCAACAAATATTTCTTATACAGACGATTATTGTCACAATGATGTGCAACAGAGTAAAGATCATAATATTGAACAGACCACTGCCTCACTACTAAAAGATAAACAGTGCCATGAAGAAGATGATGAAGTATATCATTCAATTATGGTATCTGGAGCATCGAAACTTTCTGATCAGGTGAAGAGACGTAGTGTTGTTCATCAATATATTATTATCAATGTTGTTCCTGTATTTGCAAAAATATTTATTCATAGATATAGATTTTTCAGTCTTTGCTACGCGAATTTTTGGATAATTTCTCTTCTTTCAAGCTTTCCACATCAATAAATCGAAAGTGTACATATCTGGTTATTTTCAATACCGGTAAATTTACATCTTAATGAGAATTTAAGATTCCTAAAAGCTAGTAGTTGAAAGTCAAATATTTGTTCATTTAATAAGCTTAAACTTTGCTTATGTGATATGCAGTGAGTAACTGACATTTCAAACTGGTTACTTTTGCAGATGATTTAGTCTGTGAATTTTGGACGGTGAAATTAATTTACGCATTGGTTAATCACTGTACGATTGTGTCGTATTTGTGGTTACAGAATTGTTTGAATCAAAAAAGTATTTTACCTACGGTCAGTAAAGAATTTTTTTTTTTTTTTATAAGGGTAAAACCATACCAAAGAAGTCGTGATTAAGTTCAGAGGAGAATTTAAATTGCTGGTTAAATAATTGTCTTAATCAAAGAAGTTTTTTGTCTACAAACTGTTCTCCTTTTCAATTTAGCAGAATTATCGTGATGATTTTATTCTTTTCAGAGTGATTTCGAAATTTTGCTGAAAACAGACAAAACTTTGATAAGCGTAACCGCTCAGCGTGCCCTTATTGATCCGAGCACTTTATTCGTTGGATATGTATTTTATGTTCCTCAAACTTTCTTTAATTCAAAATTGATATCGAGAGGTATATATTTGAGTGTTGATTTGAAGTAAATACTCGGAAGATTAAAATGGATAAAATATGAATTCGAATTGTTGAAATATATGATCTATTACTTCGCTTCTCTATGCAATTTTCATTATTTTTTGTTTAAGAAATAAGTATTTTGAAATCGTAAATTTGTGATATGTGCTTCTTGGCACATATTTAACCGAAAAAGGATCATTTACTGAACATTATGGATTCGGTATAGTCAAATAGGAATATTGCTGATTATATTTATCTTTTGTAATTAAAGAGGACAAATTCTTCCAAAAATTTACATTTCACTCATACTTTAAATTAATCCTTTGTACTTAATTTTCAGATGTTTTTTTGGATATCATCGAATTGAGCGGTGGGAAGACTGTGTCACATGTTTGGGAGCTTCCTTCTGCATGCAGTTACATCATATTTGCCCCAGATTGCCTAAATCAGGATGCTGCTCGAAGGCTTGTTGTTGATCATTTTAGAAAAATAATTTTTAAGCGATTAATAAAAATCAAGTGTCATTTTGTTGTCATTGCAGTACCGTCAACAGAGCAGGAACATGGACCGGTTTTGTTTTACATCAGGGCATGCTATACCTATTAAGGTTTTGACATATGACTACAGCTCAAAGCTTATAAATAAATTAATTACGAAGTAAACTAACTACAAATAATTAATTAAGAATGATGTAAATTCGGGATTTGGATATCTTCTCTATATTCAATGTGCAAAAGGTATCTCGATAGTATTTTTATCTATAGATATGAATAATTATTGTAAAATGCAATAAAAATATTAAAAGTTTTGTAATAAAAATTTATTTAAGTTAAATCTGAATAGCTAAATTTTTGAGCAGATTCCTCAAAAGGTATTGAAACGAAGGCTTAAAAGGAGTTATTATTTTTTAATAGTATTTTTTTCAGATTTGAAATGGATGTGAAAAAAGAAGTATTAACAGCTGATTGGGTTTTCGCATCAATTAGTCAACATCGCATCCTAGATCGACAACCTTATCGTCTTAATGATTGGGCCAACTGATTGTTTGTATCATTATTTTCCTTTTGTCTGTACTTTTTTTTTCCCTTTTGGTCTTCTTTTACATATTTCTTGCTGTATTTGTTCTCAGTTGTTATGGAAATTTTTTTTGGATCTTAAATATTATGTATATATTTACTCATCGTTTTTGTTTCTCGTTGAGGTATTTTGTTGTGACTTTCTAAATGTATGAATCATTTATTGATTACAGTCATTGTGATAACTCTCATAACTGGAAACGAATATGACAGGTATACTGCGGTGACAGGGAAACGTGAATTCTGCCATGCTGAGCTCTAATGAATATGCACATATCGATCATATCTATGAATATAATTTGATAAAAATATATCTATATGAATGTTCATATGATTAATTGTATGATAGAGATCTTTATGAAGTCAGGAGAGGATGGTTATGTATATAAGTTATCATCAAGATGAATGAATATTAGATGATAGCTTATTCAGACAGCATGCCGAAAAATGCATGAATATATAAAATACGAGATATGTAGAAATAACTTTCAAAAACTTTGTAAGAATCGTCAGCACTTTTAGCCCAGTTTGTGAAATTCAAAAAGAGAGTCGATAAATGCCATGTTATGATGCGTTAATGTATTTTTTTGTGATGCTAACACCGATTTGCATTCATTTTTATTGAACAACCAACCATATTCATGCAGCAATGATCACTAGTTGGTGTAATAACGGCAGTGTGGTGGTGATGTTGACGGTTGACAATTAAATACCTAACAATAACAAGTAAATTCAAAATGAGCGTTCAAGATGTCAGCCAAATAATCCCCAATTTGGTTATCATATCCTTCATGCCCCCTTCCGTATCCTACTTTGCTGACTTATGCAAACACAAAGGAGAAGCTTGCTTGATGCTCGTGAGATTCTGCATGTGCAGCAGCAGCAGGTGCATAGCTTTGGGAGCTACAGTAACGATGTTTCGGTGCTGTAGTAGAATGGAGCGTTTGGACCGTGATTCCATGATTGTCCCCTTCAGTAGTACGTGGCTTCCGACACCTTGGGTGCGCTCAGTCTCGTCGTTCTGTTTGAAATCAAGCACAGGCGCATCGCCGGGCGATCATACCTGGTACTTCGCGTATCTTCAATTCCTTTTCTTGCGTCATATAAACAAGCGTTATCGGATCGTATTCTGTTGGATGACAACAACCGCTTACGGCAGTTTTTTTCGTTGATGAAGTAATTTTGCTATGAGCTGAACGACCAGCCTGGAAAGATTTCTCACTGAACAGCCTCAGGGAACTGATGTCAGAATTCGGCATAAACAAATATAGAAATAAGTACTTCTATGAAACAACTTACATAATGAAGATGACATTCTCCGCTACACATATGTGCATCGTACAATTTCGGAGCGATGACAAAATCCCATCCGGCAGCTTCAAAATCCACAACCAGGCTATATAGGCAGCAAGACGGTTCGTTCATCTCTTTTGTACATACTTCCTGATAGCTACGTTTATGACGACTCCATTCTTCCATTGTTGTTAATTCAAGATACATCATCTGTAACAAGATGATATGAGCCACTGATTATATATACATAAGTGATTTCTATAACAACATTCATCTGTAACTTTTAAAATGAAATGATCGTTGTGGCTTTTGACACAACGTTGCATTCGAATTGGCGCGTAATTCTATGTAGATATAACTCTTTTTTTTTTAATCCATCCGTAAGGATAAACATGTTTTCCGCCAAAACGCTCCCATTAACAGATGAATCAGTCATTGATTCACTGCTAAATAATAGTCGACAAATAATCCATATAAATAAAAATGTAAATGTTCGTTATGGCTTTTGACACAACGTTTCAATCCTTCACCGATTAATTTGAAATTTTGAAACAACGCTGCATTCGAATAGACGCGTATTTTTATATAGATATACCTACTAAATAAAAAGAAGTGTCCGCTCACTTACTTTTATCTGTCAATAAATACCTGTTGCAAGGAAAAGTAAGAGCGAAAATTTTTATTTGTATAGACTAGCTGCAATCAAAAATAAAATTTCATAAGTGGACGTAATTGAAAATAAAATAATTACTATTTCATAGGAAGTAATTAATGAGAAAAATAAAAAGAGTACAAACGTTTTTGGAATCATGTTGCGAATGAAGTGCCAAATTTTCGCCTTTATAAAAAGCTTCCACATATAAGCCGATAAAATCATTACTGCTCCACCATCGTTGTACATCATCAATACGTATTGGAATTTGTATATAACCATCTTTACTAAGATCAATGTGACGTTTTCGTTCCGCCAAAGCTGCGCCAATCTGAACTTTTATGCAGTTAATTTTGAAATATTGCAATTGATAATCATAAAGATTAACACCACGATTATCAGCTTGATTTAATTGTTCAGTAGGCTATGTATCTTCAGATAATGTCCATGCGATCTGTGATATCGCACAATATCTGCATATCTTCATAGCGAATCTCATCAATTCTTGCCTGTTCATTGTAAATTCACATATAACTTAAGCTAATCATCTGATTGACTGATATTAATTTTTTATTTTTAAATTTTTTCAGGACAAAAGATTTATTGATTTTAATTTCAACACAATTTATTCATCATTTTATTATTAGAGTGAAGTAATAAGAAAATAACGAAATCAGTCAATTAATTCCAATTTGATAAAAATTTTTAAAAATCAAAAGAAGTCAAAAAACTTCTTTTTAGCCAACAAATCAATTTCATGAGAAAGTTTGTATGATCAGTTGTGTTATGTAGGATGTGAATCATATCAGCATGGAATCAGCAAACGAGCTAACGAAGCTCTTGATATCTTTGATTTTACAAGTTGCTACCATTTATGATCAGAATTGAAGTGAAATGTTTCGTTTAAGAGAAATGACTTCATCAGCAAAAATAGATAACGTATATCATTAATCATTGACTTATCTTATCGTATTTCCAGAAACAATTTTTCCTCCTTAACTTGACGAAAACTTAACAATAATTTGCTTCGACATAAAGTGCGATAGATGATAAGTAATTACTAACAAGTAAGCAAAATGCGTTAAAGGAAAATTCTTGCAGTTTATCAAACGAATTAAAGCATGATTCAGCTAAATTCACTTTGATTCATGTAATATTTGAAGTGTGATACTATGCATTAGTGAAATTTAATAGACAAGAATTTCCATCGAAACATTACTATGCTAATGTTCTGTACCATTTATTTCTGAATTCATTGTTTGCCATTCCTTCATCATTTTAATCCCAAAAAATTCGTCGAAAATGCTTGAAAGTACTAATGACGAAGTGAGGTATCGGAGATCATGTTTTCAAAATTAAGTGAAACAAGAAGGTGGATAGCATAATAATACTTGGAAAGACAGCGGATATCATATTGATACTTATCGCTTCGCTTCAGATGTGAAAGTGGTGACCTATCAATTTCACGTTATTCAATTAATCTTCAAATGTGAAAAGCTTGAAAGATGATTGATGTATTTTCAAATATTTTACAGCAATTTTAATAATTGTGGAGGTAATTGTAATCTGTTCAAATGTAATCTCAAGTCTCTTAAAATTAATTAATTCTTTTTTCAAATAAAATTTTTTAAATTTATGATATTTTTGAATATTTGTTTTAAATGGCTGTGCAATTATCGCAAGATAAATCTGAACAGAGGCAAATTCTTGAGAAAAAGATTAGCTAACAGATGAAAGCAAATTTTTAGGGATGATCTTGAATCTGGAATAATCACGAATGGAATTAATTATCTTGGTGATACACTCAGTGCAAATAAATTTTTTAAGATTATTTCAATTAGAAACAAATTTCCTAGAATGATGATTTTTCAAAAATAATACTCTCAGATCTTTTTCTAATATTAGAATAAATTGTTTGATTTTAAAAAGAACAAACTTTTATATATCAAGTAATTGCAGTCATGATGCTGAATAAAAATTTATAAAAGAGCAAATTGATGATGAATCAAGAAACTTTTGTCACAACGTATAAACAAAATTTTATAAAATGTTTCATATTAGTCATGGAATTTGACAAAATAAGAATTGTATTGTTTAGGAAAGAATGCTGAGCATTTTAACATACCTTCCCGCAAACTCATTTGTTATTATTTTCTTATTCTCTAACAAAAACTAGAATGCAACAATTATATTTTTTGTCAAATTGTTGAAACTTATGCAGTTAAATGCATAAATTCTAAAAAATGCTCTAAACCTTCCGCTACTTTACGAATTCTTCTCGTATATGATTCATTCTATCAAAAATTAATCAATTTGAAAAAAAAAAAAAAAGACCAAAAAATGATCAAGAACGTAAGAATTTATAACATTTGCATTTTGTTGCAAACAATTATTACCATCTTTTTGGAAAAATAAGAATAAAAACTGAATTAAACAAATACGGTGCAGTAAATATATATAATAAAATATTTATAATAATGATTCATAGATATACCAACTTCTGGTAGTTCAGGTTAATCTTTTTTCATCTTTCATTTAAGCTTAAATTTTAGATTTAAATTTGATGTGAAGTGTGATTATTTATACTCCCAGTTCGAATCATCATTGTAACAATACAATCTCGGGAATAACTATAAAGTTACTTTAACTTTTCTTAATTGTAAAAGTTACTCAATTTTTGAAAATATCCATTAATGATGCTCAAATGAATCAAAATCTTCTGTGGATAAAATAATATTATAGGATCCTTTAACTAAATCGTTTCAGCAATTGATATAGATCAAGCAAACAAATAAATTTGACATAAATCAATTTTAATTGTATCAAAAGCTGTTTTCTCATTTTGTTCTTTTTATCATGAAGAAAATTATATTTTTAAAACAAAAGTAAGAAAGTTACTAACATAATACTGATAAGAAATGATATATGAGTGTGATTAAATTATCCTCTATACTTTGTAATTTTGAATATGACATAAAGTCTGAAATACCCTAATGCCAAAATTTAATTATTATTAGTACATATCCATTTATAATTCTTCATTCTTGATCTCAAAATTCTCGAAAACGAGTTCTTAATAGACTAGCAATGAAGAATTTGATTTTTACAATAATGACTTATACAACTACAAAATGATTAAGAAGTTGACAAAGTAAACTGACTATTCTTTATTCTTGATCTCAAAATTCTCGAAAACGAGTTCTTAATAGACTAGTAATGAAAAATTTGACTTTTACAATAATGACTTATACAACTACAAAATGATTAAGAAGTTGACAAAGTAAACTGACTAGAATAAAAAAAATTAATACTAATTTATTGTTTCGTATATTTTATTTAAAATTTACAAACTAACTCAATTACCAACTATCTGATATGTTGTTGAAACTATTCTTAAATTGACTTTAAACTTCGTATTACATTATACTATAATGAGATTTCGAAAAAAAAAAGTTCTCAACGAATAAATCTTATCTTTTAAAAACCTTATCAACTTTTTTTTTTCTGTACTTCATTGATTTTCTACATTTTCCTGCATTTTTTTTTGCTCTTTCTGTTAAAATTAATTCCAAAAATAAAACCATAAATTTTGTCGTATTGGTTTTATCTGTAAGTTTACATCTGTTAATTTTGCCGTACAAATGTATAGGAGAACCGGTAGAATGTTACGCATTTCACCAACTATCATTTACCATCCAGATTCTAAATTGAGAAAATTGATACATCAAGTCAACTTTCCTTCTCTATGTCTTCCGCTCTCTCATTCGAGAAAGATTACTTTAATATGTCCGATAAAAGAAAGCATTCACAAGTTATAAAGGACAAGTTATTTTGCACCAATTAAAATTGCTAGTTTTCGAATTCTTGCAAAAAAAAAAAAAAGTATGAATGGATGAATAACCTTGAGGTTTAATCAATCTTCACTTATACCTCAATCTGTACAACAACTACGTGACCTCGATATTACTAAATTAACAGAGGTGAAATACGAAGGTTTCTCGATTCTTGGCCTTGATCTATATCTGACATATATCGAGCTGCCATTACTTCTTTCTTTTTACTGTATTCCTTTGTATGAATATATTAATATATATATATATATATATGTATATATGCACATATATTATCAATATATGCTTAGATGATAACGATGACAATCATGACATTTATTGCTGCCAT
>KZ270050.1:155096-166399 GCA_002249935.1 Onchocerca flexuosa
TATTATCACAACCACGCATAATTGATCTATAATAAAGCAATTGAGCGAGATAAAGTAAAAATAAACAGTAAACAATTTACTTCAGGTAGCTATCATTTGAAAAGAAGCGGAAGCATTATTACATCGCATATCCAATTACTCTATGCCTTACACATATCTACGATATGATAAATTAGAAACAAAATATATAAAATTTAACAAAACGAACACAAAGGCTGTTTTGGAAGACTTGTTTTGTCGAACCGGGACAATATCAGCATAAGTTTCTTCTAATGATAATTGCACATTTATTGCCATACTTCCACAACGAGCAATCGCTAGCAGCCGAGGCAAATCGCGATATGAATCGGGTCCAGCTACCACATCAACATTTTGAGTACATGTCAATAAGTTATGCCTTACACGTTCTGCCATACAACCTTCAAGGTAAAAAGTATAAAATGTATTATTTCTCTTATTAAATACAACAAACTATGGTTCAATGATATACCAACGGATATTTGTAGTGACAGAAAAATTGCAATGTTCAAAAAAAAATTGAAATCTTGATTTCTATTGGAGTTAGAAATCAACAGCGTGTCTTCGATATTTTTGAAGATATAAAAATATAGTAAAACTATGTTAACAATATTATAAGTCATAAAAAATGAACATTCATATTGCCTCTCTTGAGAACACTTTAATTGCAACATTCAGAAACAATATATCTGAAAGGTAATGAAAGCTATCATAATAAGATTTGAAAAATTACCAGAATTATTTGATCATCAAACAGCGTAAGTTTCATGATAATAGTGCAATTATACGATTCTTGCAAGAGAGATAATATCAATAATTCTAATAAATAAAGTAGTTATGTTACATATAATAAAATATAAAAGTACCTAAAACTCCAACAACACCTCTTTTGCGACGAATTTTTTTCAGCATCTTCAGCTCATCCCATACTTTGTTTTCAGCACCTTCACGTATCGAACATGTCATCAATAATACGATATCAGACTGAATGGAAATAACATACATCAATAATCAAAATATTATAAGTAACAGCAAACACGAAATAAACATGAAAAATTACACCTACCTCTATAACATCATTTGTTTCCACATAACCTGTTGATAGCAACAATGAGCGCACCAATTCCACATCATTTATATTCATTTGACAACCATATGTTATAAATTTCACTAAAATATGTATGTAATTCATTTGCAAGCAATCACAAAAATGTCTTCATACCACAAAATATTACCATAAATTTGTGGATACCTTTCAACCCATCACCATGAAAACCTGTCGCACTTAGCGACTCATCCATTTCTTCTATTTTCGGCATTACTTTGCTCAAATGTTTACTATTCGCCATATTGATAAAGTAATCCAAACCTGGACCATCTGCAAATAATAATCACTGATACAACCACAGGTGTCAAGAATCTTGTAATTTTCGAACTCTGAACTGGAAAAATAGCCTGAGGAACTTACCTCTGTTAAACTTCAAGGGCCTCTTCTGAGCAAGTGATTTGACTTGAGAAATAGCTAATGAAGAATGCAGTTGCCGTAGGACATTGTGTTTCATATGGAAATTACAGATAAGAAAGTACCGGCTCTTCGTACAGAACATTGCTACGTGACCTTTGATTGTAAACTTCACAGCTCCTCAGATCAGCTGTCAATCATTTATCTTAACAAAATTACATATCTAAAAAGATCAGCTAGTAAGTATATAGATTCGAAAAGTTGGTAGAATTATATTCATGAGCTATTCAGAATTTTACAATTTGGTTTCGAATACGTTTTGCTGCATATAAAACTGACCGCTAGACACATAGAATTGTATTTTGAAAAATTTTATTCAATTTTCGCATAAACAAACGAATTAAAAATATTAATTATGAAACATTTTTCGCTTCCATTCTTCTCCTTGCTATTTCACCATCCTGAAATTACAATAATGCATTAATTGAACAAGAAAGAAAATTATAATTGGAGCGGGTTTTTTTGAGGAGACGTAATATACAGCTGAGGAAAGTACTTCTGAATGTAATTCAATACCAGAAAAGCAAACGGATGTATAGAACAATGAAATTGTGAAAGATTTTCGTAATTTTGGTAGCTAATTTGACGATTTGTAAACAATTTGCAGAAACACTTGGACAGTTCAAATTATCTAGCCAAAAGTTCGTACCGTTCCAAATTCGTAATATTCTGGAACTAGCTGATACAACCATTCTGGTTCAATTACGCTGATGTCACGTATCGAATCTTGCAACACTTCTGTGAATATTATCCTGAATTTGAACTGGATAAATTAAGATATTCTCAGCAATTATAACTGACTTACAATCCTTATGAAAAATTGATGATGTTTAGCAAACCATTTTGGGAATTCCTTCTTGTACATAATTGCCGATCCTTTGTAAACTTTGAAATGGTACTCACTCCTGACAGTAACATAATCGCCAGAATAATGATAGTAAGCCGCTTGTGAAAAAAATCCTTTTACTAAACAACGAAGTATTGAGTTTAATTCGCCTAAAATAATTATTTATTTCAGAAAAATCTCATCCGAAAAAGAAATTAATTTTCAATAACAAACGAACAGAATGCTTAAAACATAAGATAAAAATACGATAAATACCATTTTCTTTGCATGATTTGATTGGTATATTATGCCGCTTCAAAAGACTTAACAGCTGATTACGAATTGCTTCTGCACGGCACAAGCCACGATAATTCAGAAAATGTTTAACACACCACTGTTTTGATTTCGCATTCTTGAAAGAGAAAAAATTAATTTAAAATGAATTTGGTCCTTGCTCTAAAGGATATTAAGGAAATCTTGGAAGACTGATGAAATGTCAACATCCATCTGAAGTTGAAACTGAGTTCACCAATATGCTCGGTAATTTATTTCTAAGATAATATAGCTACGAAATATACCTGCATAAAATTTGCGAAAACATTCAAAAGAGTGAAATGATCGCCTTCTTCAACCGAAAAATTCCTTTTCATCAATTCCTGAAACAAGGCAAAAACATAAGTTCTCTCGAAAATTTTTAAAATATGTGACGAAATTCAAGAAATTTACAGCTTGATGACGACATCTCGATGGCTTCACAAACACATCCTGTATCTGAAGCATTGCTATAATTGTTGCAATCTCTTCACTACAACCAAGTTCGCCTGAAAATGTAATATTAAAAATTAAATAACGGTTTATCATAATTGCACTTAATATTCTTTTATAGCAATTTTTAGTTTCATATTAAATCGAGCAAATATAACTGCTTCAAGTCGACATTATTTGCATAAATTCGAATCTACTTTTCAATATTAAAAATAGAAACTTTTAATATCAGGAACAAAATCTTTTGTGTCAATAACTCATCCTTCCGCTATTAGATGTGGAAGACATTTTTTGAGAACAGAAACGTAAAGCAAAAGATGCAAATTTCACAATAAAATATTCAAAAAAAGAATGAATTTCTCTCGATCGAAGATTCTAAAACAGATTATATGAAATGAACATACCCGAACACAACAGAGCTTTGGAATGTTGAGGAGGTAAAGGAAATTCTGTCATTTGAACGCCTACTGGATTGGTTAATAAACCATCTTTAGAAAGGGCTCCAAGATAATACAATGACTGAAGACCTTCAACCATTGCAGACGAAGGTGGTCGCTGAAAATTCTCATATTAGGATTAAGCTTGATATTCGAATTAAAAGCATTAAAACTGACTATCTACTTCTTTTTTCGACTTACCGACAAATAATTAAAACGTAACACATTGTGTATCCCTAAAGCTTTCAGCAATAAAATGACAGCTGCGAGGTTTAGTCGTTGCATTTCGGGTATTGTATTCACGATAAGCTTGTCGTATTCTTTTTCTGAAAGTTAATTTCATAAAAGCCAAGACTTGGAGAGAAAGAAAACTTGGAAAGATTTTATGCAAACACTAGATACTTAAATTAAATCGATAACATCACTGAAATATATTTTACCATACGTGGATAGAGACGATAACATTTTCCTGGGCGAATTCGTCCAGCCCTGCCTGCGCGCTGCTGTGCCGATGCTTGAGAAATAGGTAATTTCATCAAACTTTCAAAATAATTTTCAGGATTCATTACTCGAAGTTTCACAAAACCGCAATCAATCACTAAACATGTAGTGAAATGAATGATATCTGTATTCCACGATAATCAGTTGTTGTAATAAAATGAAATAGAATTGAAAGTTTAATTTCTGTAAATAGTTGGTATCTTCTTTTGCAATTTGGTTATAACTAGCTATTAATAAAAAACATAAAGATTAAATGTAAATATGAAAGAAAAATATATGAATTCCTGAACTGACCATAAGCTATTCCAGGTATAGTTAGAGATGTTTCGGCAATGTTTGTAGCAACTACGACTTTCCTTGTGCCATGAGGAGTTGAATCAAACGCTTTCAACTGAAAGAATATAAAGTTCAACAAAACGCACAATATTATAAATACGTCTGTATTTTTGTGAAAAAAACATTGATGATACAGAAAGATACCGGAAGAATTACAATAAATTATGTATATCCATATGAAATCAAAAAAAACTAGATTTAAAGAAAGCATTGTACAATTCTAATCATTAATGCTTAGCATATGTGAAATTAAAAAAGAAAAAAAAAAAAGACATGCTGAAAAGAATGCTTTCTTTAAATCTAGCTTTTTACAAACCTGCTCAGACGCCGGTAATGACCCATACATCGGTACAATCCAAAGTTTATCGACATTTTTTTTTCTAAGATCTTTGGCTTCTTCAATTAGTTGTTTACTAACTGATTCTACCTAAAAAAAAAAAACTCATGTTTCGCATTAAATTTCTCGTAAATCGCTAAAGCATCAGAAGCATATTTGCAAAACACTTAACATACCTCATCTTGTCCTGTAAGAAACACCAATATATCGCCAGGTTGTTCATTTCTATGGATATCAAGAACAGTTTCTACCGTCTTCTGAATATAATCTGGTACAGGACTAAAAAAACATCATTCAGAAAATATATTTCATGAATTTTTATATATAAAAAAAAAAAAAATCCACTGGAATGAATTTTTCGATATAATTTAAGTACGTGAAGACTTACTTTTTTGTGAAATAGACAGTAACAGGATGGATGTGACCTTCAACAGAGATAACACTTGTTATGTTTTTACTTCTGTCGTCTGTATCATTTAACTCGAAAAAATCGCGGAAAAGCTAAAATTATTGAAGAATAAAGTCTATAATGTGTTAATTTTTTTTCTCTCATCACTGATAAAATAAGTACTTAGTAGATCTTAGTACCTAGATACATTTTATTAAGATCTGCGTCATTTACTAAAGTGACATGAACGCAGTTTACAAGCAGATGAACCGTTATCTCAATCTGTCAGTTGCTATTTTAACAATAAATAACAACTAACAATAGCATCAAGAGTTGCAGACGAGACGATTACTCGTAGATCTTGACGTATCGTAATTATTTTTCGCAATAAACCCAATGTAACATCAGTATTAATAGAACGTTCGTGCGCTTCATCAATCATTAGTATACTGTAACAAGTAAATGTTTTTTTTTTTTTTTTTCACATATGATTGAATAATATTAAAATACTGAAATATATGATACCTGTATTGTGTTAATAAAGGGTCGGACATAAATTCACGAAGAAGAATGCCATCGGTCATATACTGAAAAAATACGGTATCAATAAATCAAAAATACCGCTAATTGGATAACTTTATATAATAAATATCTGTGTTAAACAATTTCAGATTCTAGAATAAATATTATTCTAGTACTTATTTGTTCAAGTTATATTTGTTCCTTTTCTAAGTAATCTAAATATTTATCCATTTTCGTAAAAGTGAAATATATATCACTATATATTGAATATCAATGTCTCAAATTATATCATTCTTCAAATAATAATAATTTCTACATTAATAACATATAATACCATATAACGCAATTATCATGCAACATGAAAAGAAGACTTGCCTTTATCTTAGTTGCCGAATCGGTCATATCGTCAAAGCGAACTACATAACCAACATCTGCACCAAGTCTGCATGATTTCTCTTCAGCAACGCGATTAGCTAACTAAAAGAAAAAAACGTCCGTTATTTTGGTTCAGGAGTGTTCTAAAATACGCTAAAAATGGAAATATGACGTAGATCACAATCACATCAATTTTAAAAGAATCAAAGATGCTCTGCAAAATGAAAAAAGAAAAACTAACCGTAACTGCAGCTATTCTTCTTGGCTGTGTTATACCTATTTTTCGTCCATCGGAAGCCCAACCAGCCTCCATCAAATACTAAAAAAAAAAATAAATCACTACAATGCAATGCTTTAATCCTTCATTTATCCACTTACAGATGAAAGCTTAAAATTCAATGTTCAGTATTATACGCGTTCTACTTCTAGAAAATTTTAGAAATTTCATATTTGATTTAAGACTAGAAATTTTCCAGAAGAAATTTAAAACTTTACCGCAGAAAAAAAGGTTTAAAAGAAATTGAACTATTTACTTAATAGTTTAAAAGAAATTGCAATTCTCAATAGTAGTTTGGACTCGTAATACAATATAAAACTTTGGGATCATCATCCAGAATTGGATATAAATTCCATGAAATGTAATAATGCATTCATTACTATTACAATATGATATTTTAGGATCATCATCAACACGATTTAAATTTTATCAAATGTACTAATGTACTCATTATCTGGAGCCAAGAATTTTCACTGTGAAATTTCTTCTTCCAAAAAAAGAGAAAAAAAAAAAAAAAAAAAAAAGGAGGAAAAGGAAAGGAAAAAGTATCGAAGTAATTAAGACCAATTATAAGAAAAAAGCAAAAGTTAAAGGCAGTAAAGTCACCTGAGGTACTTGAGTGCTTTTGCCACATCCAGTTTCCCCAACAAGGATAAGTACACGATATTTTTCTAGCAAATATATGATATGACTGCGATACTATAATAAACGATAGATAAATAAAACTTAAAATATAATTAACATTTGTTAAATGAATTTCATTAAGATATTATCAGCTGAATAGTCCCACTGATAACCTTACCAGTTAGTATTCCTAATGACAACTTTTATTAATACAGAAAGCAGAGTTTTATTTCCTTATCTCTAGTGAAAATATTTTGCACTAAATTCAAATAAACATAATTTATGATGACTCCGAAAAATTATGGATTACTGAATTACTAAAATATTCATTTATATTCAAATCACATTATTCTTAAAAATCATCGAAGGATGAATCTATACTTTTATTGCAACCAATCATGAATTTTTTTTTTTTTTTTCTCATACCTTAAAAATAGGAAGTCGAGAACGCTGCTGTTGAATGGAAAGAGCAAGATATGGATTATTTACGACCACATTAGATTTCTCCTCCGTTATGCGATCCTCTAGAATAAGTGGACCAGTACGGTTATCGACAGTATCATCATCACCTGGAAAAACGAGTATAAGCATATAAATTAGAACGCGAATATTCTCAGAAATTTTAAATGTGACAAAAAAAAAATGAACAAAGTAATAATAATATTAAGCATAATAAATTTTAATGAAAATTTTAATAAAAAGGAAGTATATCGAAAAGCGAATTTTAAAATCTGACTAACAAGAAATTTTATCTTAACATTTCGATATAACAACAATTAAAATTATCAATTAAACATAACTGATATTGTAATACCCAGCAAATTACCAGACCGAAAATTGTGTATCAAGATCTTTAACAGAACTTAAAAGTTCCAAGAAAGAATAACAGTTATCTCGGTAAATGATAAGCGGTGAATTTTCATAATCCCAGTTCAAAACATCTACTAAATCTGTAGACGACATGTCCAACCGCAATGAAAAATAGGAGCATTTTGTTTCAAAAATTGTGGGTAGATAGCCAATAAAATTTGCTTTTAACAATTAACAATAACGGCATACTTACTTGGCTTCAGAAAAACTGGTCTGCTTTTTTGAGTCCCATAAGTTGAACCTGTTCTCGAATATTTCTGCATTATTGCTTCAAAGGCTTTGTTTTATACTCATCAGCCTCATTTTACAAATCCATTTCGAACTGCAATATCCTTATCACATTTCAGTAATTTCATCTATCCAAATTGCTTTGCAGCGATTTCATGAGGAAAATTGAATTCATTTGGAAATTGGAACTGGAAAATGCTAATCCCTCAAATTTCTTGAACCTGACATAAATAAATTCCTGCTTCGGAAACTTCCAACAATAATGTCCTTTATCAAGCTCAGTGTCAACAATATGTTCCATCATATCAACAATATCTTGCATTCGTTTCGATATTAACTTCTTCAATATTTACCCAAATCATATCTAAGTCTCAATTTCAGAAAATTAAACAATTCATACCGTATACTTTCACGCAATTCATGTCATGATTTAAATAAATAAAATCATTCTACATGGATCATATTACGCTGTCTTCCGAAAATTTTAGAAATAGGCAATCATAACCCATTCAGGAAAATAAAACCATCAAGTATCAAAAGCAAACTGTTCGGAAGTTCTTGTAGTTATTGTTAAACAAACGCTTATTTTACTTCTCACAAATAAATATCATCAATATTAAGGAGTAGGACACAAAGATAACAGTACATCTGGCATAAATATATGCATTCAAGCTTACTGCTCTAAATGATCGGGAAAGAGAGGAAAAGAAAAGAAAGAAAACAATACTTTAAATACACTTCTTAATGCAAAATGCATTTTTATACCAAAACAATGTAAACGTTCATCATAGGAAAATTCATAATTCATCTTTTTCTTAATTAAATAAAAAAAATTGTGAACAAATCAACAGAATATATGAAATTTTCAATAATGCAAAAACTATTAAAAACAGAACAGAAAATATAGTGCAATTTGCGGCTTATCGTCGCATCCGCTTTTCAGCTGGGAAATCACCCATTGGTGGTCCACGATGGAAACCTCCTGGTGGTCCACCTTGCATTCCGAAATTTCCTGGTCCCATTGGCCCTCCAGGTCCTCGAAAACCACCAGGTCCACCAGGACTACCAAACGAAGGTGGCTGCAAGAAAAGATAACTATTAATAATATAAACTGCGAAAATTTTACCACCATGAAGAACAGAAAATGATGCAAGATTTATACATAATAATGTCTAAATACATATCCCAATTATGGAGTGTGACTGGGGTTTTATAATGGAAAATGTATATTGACGAGCGACCGCCAAGCAATAAAAACATAAAAATTTAAAAGGATATACCACTCCTTGCTGTGGTCCACCAGGTCTTGGTGCATCAGCACGAAATATCTGTAGTAGCTTCTGCACACCTTGCACAAGCGTCGGATCTACAAAATTTAAAAATAACGGACTGCCGTAATGAATTCACATCAAAAATTATCATACAATGAAATTTGCTAGTCAAAAGGTTCGATTAGATCTTACTTCAAAAGCAAAAGTCATCAACAAAAAATTTTATAAAGACTACTTTAAAATTACTTTGCTAAAAATGTAAGATGTTCGAAAAATAAAGAAAAAAAAGTACTTACCAGGACCACCTCCTTGATTAACAGGTCCACCGGCGCCGCCTTGCTGAAAGGGTGGTCCTCTTCCTGGATTGTCCATTTGCGGCGGTCCACCGCGTTGCATATCAGGTGGACCTCGGCCCATCATTTCTTGTCCTCTTGGTCCCTCAGGTCCACCTTGTCCACTTGAGTTAAATGGTCCTCCTAAAAAAAAGTTTAGAATGAGTTTTGCTACAGAAAATATTTTCCTTTAAAATATAAATCCTTTTCAAAAGTCCTTTTTCATAATCCTTTCCAAAAGAACACTCCCAAGTATAAAAACCCGACCAAATAATGTAGATAAAAACTAAGAGATCAGAATAATAATAGACATTTGAAAATACAACCATGAAATTCTGCAGACAAAACATCATGAGACAATTAAAAAATGATATAAATATTAGGAAATAAATGGCAGAAATAAAGTTACTATGTTGCGGATGCGAACCTCCACCGGAACCACCAACGAAAAATTCACGTGGCGGTGGGCCACCAGACATTCCACCAGGGCCATTCGCCATACCTTGTGGACCAGATGGTCCACCGCCCAAACTACCCAATAAAGTAGGCATTTCACCACGGCGTGCTGCCACTTGTGCCATACGTTCACGCTTTGCAGCTTCTAATCGCTCAAGCTCTTGTTGGCGACGTGCGAGATCTATAATAAAATGATGTACTACGGCGAAATTTTAAATTAATCAGTTCTGAACTTCAAATAATATTTATTTTGTAACATACAAAGCACACATGAAAGTAATGGTGAATTAAACAATAGCTAAATTTATTTCGCCTTAGTTAAAAATTAAATTATTTCTGCAACTCCTTCATGTATGGATAGATTCCGATTATAAAAATAAATAATCCATAAATTAAACATAGGAACAACTATAAGTTAAATGAAACAGTTAAAAGTATGCTGCAGTGGAATACTTTGATGTTACTCGCTATCATAACATAATACGCTGCATAGTGGTCATAATCTCGTTCCTCAAAACATCTATTTCGAATTGATAAAAAACCACTAATATTAAATGTTGTCATTAAAGTAATTAATAAAATGTGACAAAGATGATGTTACATCTCAAAAACATAATTTTAAATTATATCAACTAAAACCGCATAATAATTATTTCATAACACTAATCGACGAGGAGGGAAACAGAAATGGATAAATGCGAAATGACACAAAAGTCAATTGAAATTAAAACTTAAATTAAAAAATCGCTAGAAAGAAAAAATATCCAGTATAAGAAATGACTTTAAAGCAGATATTTCTCCCACTGATTGCAATTTGCACAGAAAAGGGGCTTCGCAATCAATCGAAATTTATAATTACAATAAACGTGGTTTAATTACGTCATGTTTAAATATATATTTTGAATAATCACAATTGCAGTTTTTTTCTGCATAACCATTCCAAGACATGGAGTTTTTTCCCAAAGCATTTGCAAGTGACTTCAAGAATGCAAAAGTGAACTTTCAAGTTCTTTTTCTATGTATGAGAAAAGATAAAGAACGTGAAATTCAGAATCAAAATAAAGTAAACGTCAGCATGAAGTTCGATAAGGAAATGTGAAACACTATTGCAGCTAAATCAAATCATCATCTTTAATATCTTTTGGACAAACAAAATGAAAAAAGAAAAAAAAAAAAAAAAAAAAAAAAAAAAAAAAAAAAAAAAAAAAAAAAAAAAAA
>KZ270051.1:7270-19952 GCA_002249935.1 Onchocerca flexuosa
TATTTGTTTCCAATTTGCAGTCTCTAATAATTTTAAAGTTATCAAATTAATTGCTTTCAGATTTTAAATGCCGGACGACAACTCGTTATCTCTGATGTTCAACCGGATGATCAAGCTACTTATAGTTGCGTGGCACGTAATAATGCTGGTGAAGCAAACAAAAATTACAAATTATCTGTAATCGGTAAATTAATTTTACAGTATCACGAATTTTGTGGAAGTTTAAACTACGGCTTGAAAAAACTAGCGAAATTTTGCTAATAAAGACCTTTATCCAAAAGGATATTGATGTAATAAATAAAAGATTAGATCATATTGATATTTTTCTGTAATTTTTGTTCCGGATTATATTATAATTTTAAAAATCTTACAGTACCACCAACAATTACTAGTGTAGGTGGACAGCATAAAGTGATTGAAAATAATTCTTTGGTTTTACCATGCGAAGTTGAAGGAGAGCCATATCCAATCATTACTTGGATAAAGGTTTTGCATTTCTTGATTCTTTATTTACTTTGTTAATAACGAAAAAGATGAAATTTATTTTTCGTTTTTCCAAAGTAAATTGATATTTTTGGTACCTAAAATATTTCTTGTGAATCCTTGTAAGCATGAAATAGTAATTTCAGTAATTCATTGTAATTCATCATAATTTCAGCAACTTCAGTAACTCATTCCTGCTCCATTGGACACTTTGAACATTTATGATATAGTAATATTTTAAATGAAATGCTGAGCTGATATATGAGACTGTGTACTTTTGCGATTTTTTTTCAGGATGCTAAGCCAGCACTAGAACTCACGTCAGTACAGACGCTTTCAGAAGGACAACAACTTAAAATTGCTCGAGCTGGTGTGGAACATCGTGGATCCTATGTTTGCTTAGCACGGAATAAAGTTGGCCAAGCGGAAATTAATTTTGATGTGGATGTCATAAGTAAGTGAAAATATCTGTGCAATAATTTTTTGATACCATTTGGCTTAGAAATGATAGTAATGTTAAAATCGATGCATTGAGATGTATCAACCGTATCAACTTTAATATTTCAAGAGGGGAAAAGTATTATCACTGAAATTTGTATTGAAATTTAGATTTTTGTCTTATTTGACTTGTAATGATGGAACATTCAGCTCGTCCAACAATAGCTGAAGAAGTGAAGAAAATAACTGAGGTCATACGCAACGATTCGGTAGTAATTCATTGTCCAATAACTGACAAAAGATTTTCCGGAGAGGTCACATGGTATGTTGAATTCCATTAATTCCAATTTTTAACGTTTTAATTTTCGACGAACCTTTTAAAACTTCATAATTGATTTATTTGATTGAAAACATATTTATATTGATTTCGTTGAGAAAACTAAAAAATTCATTTGACATGGCCAGAACCTCTTGATTCTACCTAAACTTATTGGCAAGTTGAGAATCGAACTATCGGATAGCTTTATCCATCGGATCAAGTAGTTAAAATAATCATACTTTCTTCGTGATTTGATTTTCAGGTTTAAAGATTATCAACCGCTGAAAATTGATGGCCGGAAGTTTGCAATGTCCCAGTTGAGTCATAAACTTCATATTAATCGGTAATTTTTAATATTTTCAGAAGAGCAATTAAAATTTCATAATTTTCCAAGTTAATAAATTGAAGAATTTTATTGACGGATTTCTATTGGTCTTCTGAAAGTGTCATACCGAGAATATACCGATTCTTGGGTGATTTTCTTATCTTATACTTGAATATTTTTTATGATACCATATTCATCTTAAACCATGTGTTTTAATTCGTAAGAGCTGACCTACGGGATGAGGGAAGCTACAGTTGTCGAGTCAGAAATGATGCTGGTGAATCGAGAGTTGAATACAAATTAAATGTTCTACTTCCACCGGAAATACTAATTCTTGATAAGGACAAGAACAGGTATGATCTTCAATGTAATATTTTTTAAAACAGTCATTCAAAAAACTTTAATTAATAGCTTTAATACACACTGCTTATAGATATCGTTTAGTTTTCAGCTAAATTTTCGTAATTGATCTGAAAGTTATGTGATTGTTGTTATTCTCTTGTAATTGACATCAATTAATAAAATGAAAATTGAGATTACCTATCAAATTTAAATTTGCATTTTACATATTACGCAGGACAGTAATCGAGAATAGTGCAATTACATTAAGTTGCCCGGTAACTGGTAAGCCAGAACCAGGAGTGGAATGGTTCAAGGATGGTGAACTTCTTACACAATTCAACATTACAAAAAGGATCGATACGGGACAACTGAACGGAAATGACCTGAAAATCTCACGCGTAAGAGTAAGTAGTCTTATTTATGATTTATGAAAACTGGTGAAAGATATCACATCATTTCAAGTATTGGATCCTATTGCATTTTTACAATGTATTTTCAGGGCTCTGGAAGGTGACAGATATGACCTTCAGAAGGAAAATTTCACTTTAATAAATGCGACTAAAAATCTCATCCATCTGTTTTTAAATGTTTTATAAAGTCTTAATACAATGTGCAAAAATTCGATTAAATCTTGCAGGTAGTAAATTCAGGTCGCTATACATGCGAAGCAAAGAATAAGGCTGGAATGGCAGAACAAGACATTCTCTTATATGTTATGAGTAAGTTTCAGCTTTTGAATTTAATTTATATAAATTTTGCAGCCGTATGAAATTAGGAACCTTGTGTGCAGCAAAAAATAAAGATTCGGCCACTTTTAAGACTTCCAATTTCGAATTTCTTTTTCCAGTTTTGAAATAATATTACTCTTTTTTTTTTTATTATTAATATTTCTCAATTCAGAAAATATGTCAATTTTTGACCTATGAAATTTCCATCATTTTTCAACAGAAATTACTGAAGCTTTGCACTTAAGTACACAAATTTTATTGTAGCACCACCAAAAATAGAAAGCGAAGGTGTACCTGCAGAAATTGGCGGCAAATCGCAAAGTGCCCTGACAATTAATTGTCCAGCATATGGGCGACCGATGCCTACAGTAACATGGCTAAAAGCTGGCAGGCCATTTTATCATGATTCTGATGTTTACTTATCTCCAAATGGAATGAAATTGCATTTCTTAAATTTAAAAAAGGTTTGTTATTCGTCTGTAGAGAATGCATTTTGTTGAATAAAAGAAATCGTAAAATTGAATAACATTTTTAAATGAATAGAAAAAAATATTCTGAAATATATTTAAGGAAAGGAAAAGTTTTATGAGCGAAGCTTATTAAGAATTCCGTTAAAAGATGAAAAATTCTTTTGTCAATATATTTATTCCTTCTTAGAATTCTCATAATTCTCAGCAAATTCAAGTGTACAGATACCAAATAGAATTCTGAACAAGTTTGCTTATATTCGTCAACATTTTTTACTTTGCATGAAAGAATCCTTAGCTTAGAAAAATGGCTTTCTAGAATGATGTAAATCGTTACACTTGTGTTGCACGAAATCCAGCTGGTGAGGAAAAACGTGATTTCATCGTGAAATTATTGGGTACGTGATCGTTCCTAAATATAAAAAATAAAAAATAAGAAAAATGGATAATATTTTTATTCGGAACGCAAGTAGATACTGTGTCCTGTATATAAATTAAGTATATTTTTGTTCACGTATATCACGCATTATTTGTCAGTACTTTCCAATTTTTCCAGAAAGTGAATTATTTTGATGTTTTCGGAAAGAAATTGGACTCGAAATATGAAACATTTTGCTGATAGGTTGCAAGAAACGCTTTATATCGGACTGGAATATTCCAACTTTTTAGAATCTCCAACAATCGAAGGACCGAATATTCTACATCGCATACAAGTGAATGCTGGCCGGACAGCGGTAATTAATTGTCCAGCATTCGGTAGTCCAGAACCATCCATTGCTTGGCTTAAAAATGGACAACCACTTGGAACTGATGATCATCATGCTATTTTGAATGGTGGACGACAACTTGAAATTAGCGAAACTTCTGCAATTGATGATGCAAGGTAAATCGCCACTGTTCGTTTTTTTTTTTTTTCGAAACTCACAGGATTATTTGTTCCCAAATCGATAAAGAGATGTTTTTACATACGCGTTAGTGATAAGATATGAACAAACTGATTGTTGCTTTAATAAAAAATAGAAAATTTCATTTGGAAAGAAATATTTTGTGCATGAGAAGTAAGCAGAGAAAAGAGTGAGAAGTAAACAAATTGATGCAACACTTTTGTTCTCCTTTTAGGTGACATTTGATTTTATTTCCTTTATTTACAAAATATTTTCAGGTATACATGTATAGCAACGAATGATATTGGTTTAGCCGATTTAGAAACATACCTTCAAGTTGTCGGTAAATTGATACTTTATAAATATACATGTGTAATTCAGCATTGTATTAATTGGACCAATTAACAATATGAAATTAACTGAAAAGTAACAGCTAGCAGTGCAGAAATTTGTTAAATGTTATAGCTTGACAAAAATATGAAAATTTTAAAATTGAAAGTTGACACTACTATATTTAGGAAGTCCAGTAATAGCTGGTGATAAGCAGGAAGTAATTGAAGTACTTGTTAATGAGCCAAAAGATTTGTTTTGTGATGTTTCGGGCACCGAACCAATCGATATCGAATGGTTGCGTGACGGAAAAACTATCGAATTTGCAGAAGAGCCACGTTCTGAAACGAATTATCTTCAGGTTAATTCATGTGTTGATACTTCTGAACTCGATAAATTGAGTTATATTTAAAAAAAAAAAAGAAGGCTCGTTTAATTTTTTGAAATGTATGACAAAATTCTAAAAAAAGCATTTTAATAGGTTTCCTCTCGTGGTCGAATTTTGCACATTCTATTAGCACAAATCACGGATACTGCCCGATATGTGTGTGTTGCACGAAATACTGCAGGCGAAGCTAAAAAAATATATGATTTACATGTTTTGGGTAAGTTTTCACGAATTTTCAACTCTCGGAATCCTGGAAACATAGTAAAAAAAAAGTGAAAAAACGTGCCGTGGAATGAAGTAATCCTATGATCCATTCAAATTATGACCGATTACCTATTTGATTTTTTGTGATTCTAGTTTGACTGTATTTTTATGCTAATTTTCATTTATATTTATTTTACATTTCATTCGAATTTTGAAATTTCAGTCCCACCAACTATCAGCGAATCCTCTTCCTCACCGCCGTTGCAAACAGTGATTCCCGGAACTGGCTTTGCTGTAGAATGTGTAGTTCAGGCTATTCCGGATGCACAGGTTTGTTATTCAGAAAAAATAAAATTTAAGATTTTTGGTTTCGTTAAGTCAGTTCTGACATTTCCTTTATGCTGAATTATTTTAAGTACTATCGCTTTTTAATTTCATTGATTTTGTAAATTTGTATTTGCAATTGAATTTAAATTGGTTGAAATAATACTTTTTCAATAATGATTCCTTTGTTCTGTGGCTTATCTTTCATTCTAAAAGACCAAACATTGAAGTAAACTTAACTTTAGGAAGCTAAGGCTCAAGAAATATTCAATTATCATAAAAATTTTGGGATGAAAATTGTTTTTGTGGTATTTTGAATCAATTCAATTATTTTGAATTTGATTTCTTTTTGATCTTTGTTCCTACTTCATTTGTCTAATCATTTAAGATTGTATGGACTAGAAATAATCGTTTAATTAAATCGGATTCCGACTTAGTACTTCTCAATACTAATCAGACGATATGGGTAAACGTGGCACGTGAAGGTTTAGATGGACGTTACACTTGCACGGCAACAAATAAAGTTGGTCGAGCAAGTCGTGATTTTATCATCAAACTTACCGGTAATTTTTTTCTGAGATCTGAATATCAGCTAGATCTAAGTTTGGTTCAAATTGAATTGTTATTATTCCCTTAAATTTCGAAATTTATGTAATATTATGAAGCCTAATTTTGAAATTTTGGGAAGCTAAGGATTTTACTTCATTTTATTTCATTTATGTTTCTAGAAATAATTTTTTTTTTTATTTATATACGAATATTAGGAATATTAAAATATTTTGATGAGACTCATTGTTTGACTTTAAATCATTTTATTTTATTTAGCACCACCAGTTCTCGATCGTGGTATCCAGGAAATGGAGGTGGTGGTCGGTGATTTCGTTATTCTAACTTGCAAAATAGTTAGTGGTACTGGAAAGTTGATAACAAAGTGGATTATTGATGGACAAGAAGTGGAAAATGGACAAATTAGTCCAAATATTTTGGTTTGTTTTTATGAATTTGACATAATCAATAAATACTTGAAAAATTAGAAATATTTTTGAAGTAGGAATACTGTGGTTGAAGTTTCTGCTAATTTCTGATTCACATTCTGGTTAGGAAATAGAATTTTATATTTAGTAAAGCAATTTTAATTATTGTTATTTATAGTTAATAAAATACTTATCTAATAAGGCTGTTTCACCTATTTGTCACCATATAGGATATCTATTATTGCAACTTAGAAATATATATGTCATAAAAGTTTGCTTTTTAAAGTTTATTCATTAAAGTTACTAGTTTTTTATGCATTTCTCACGTAATTTTAATTAAAGAAACTATCAAATTCAACTTAAAATTCAACATTTTTATTTACTTGTGAAATATTTGCTTTTTCAGGTGGACGACCGACGAATTGAAATTCGAAATGCACGTTTGAGTGATTCGGGTAACTATGTTTGCGTAGTGCAAAATGAAGCAGGAGAAGCAAGGAAAACATACGAGCTTACTGTACTTGGTACTGTAAAATTTAATGCTGAATTTTGCTTCATTTTTGAAATTTCTTGAAATATTTGGCCTGAACACATCATTGTAATATATTGCACGATTGATGATTATTGCGACATTTAATTGCTAAGAATATAGTATAGTTATTTGGCCAGTGGTAAGCTATAAATGACGTCAGGATTTAAAAATCTGAAAGCATAAAAACGTGCGAAGATTCTCATTATAAAGAATGTATACGTGAAGAAGATATCTAAAAAGTTTATAATAATTGAGTTGAGCCAGCGATTGAGTCAAAGATTTCGAAAGCATTTTATTTTGGAATCATGTGAAGGAAGATGAAAACAGTTGATAAATTTGTTGTATCAAATTATCCGTATTTATCGCATAATTTATTAAAGAAAATTGACAAATATAAACAGTATATATGCTAAGTTTGTACAAAATTTCTAGAGTTTTCAAAAAAAATTTTTTCGAATTTTCCTTTGCTTTCAGAACTACCTCGTTTTTTGGATATGACCAATTTAAATCCATCAATCATTGTTGGAAGGCCATTATTACTGGATTGTTCGGTAACCGGTACACCGAAACCAGTAGTCATCTGGACAAAGGTTAGCCTTCAAAAAGTTTCTCTTTCATTTTTTTTAATAGATTCGCATAGAAGTGAAAAATTTTTTGTGATTTGATTTGAATGACCTTCGATAAAATTGTTATTTGGAAAAAAAAAAATGTAGATTTTTGCTAAAAGTATATTCAAGCGATAAGTAAGAAGTGAAAAAGCAATTCTTTGCTAATGTTTGACAGCATCCATTTTAATGTTTTCCTTAGGGTTTTGACTACTTTCTTTAACTTAAATATCCCATATGGGAGTTTCTTCATGAAGAAATCATTGCTAATAATAGAAAAAGTATAGAATGAAAAGTTTCGTAAAAATGAAGAATCAAAATTCTAAGTTAAAATGTGGAAGTTATTCCACAATGAAATAATCTTCATTATCATCATCATTGTCACCATCAGCGAACATCACAATATAAGGCAGCAAATGAAAAATAGCAATGAAGAGAGTACTAAATAAATTGTTGGCTGCAAGGAAAGACCGCGGCAGACACCGTAACGATTACACTTTTTGCCCCCAGCGCAATCTAGGCCAACACGCCAAATAGGCCTATTATTAGTTGAGGCTAAGCTAAATCGTCGATATGCATTCTGACAGCGTCGTGATGCAGGCTTCTGCAAACAATAATATCATTTAAATTTCAATTCTCTTCAACTAAATTTTTATTTCTCATATTTTCTTTTTGAATCCTAATCTATCACTATCGTAATATTAGATCCCAATGAAATAACTTTGAATTATTTTAGTTATGTTTTGAAATTTAGATTAGTTTCTAATTGCGTGCATAAATTAACAATAGTTGGAACGAGCTGTATAATTGTATACGATTTAAGCAGAACGTTTACTGTCCAAGAAAAAGAATCGATAAAATAAAATGAATTTGCTTTTTATCATTGACTTCTTTAAATTATCATCTTATCTAATTATTTATACAAATTGTATGATTTTTCTAAAACTTTTTTAATATGTGGGAAATGATAGAAAGACATCGTTTTACTATGTAACCTGATATTACAAGAAATTCTGGATGCAAACTTCTGAAAGTTTATTTTGAGCGGAAACATTTTTGTTTTATCATCAATTTGAATCTGATACGAATTAAGAGATAATCACAGTCAACTTCTATGATTTGGAGCATATTTTAGATAAAGCGAATATTTACATTCCAAATGTTAATTTTAGCAAAGAAGCAATCTTTTCCCTTTCATCTGATGAGCAGATATAGTTGTTGAAAATGCCTTCATTTATCAGAACTTTTTCCATTCCCGTGGGAATATTTTGGTGCATTTTTGCTTATATAATCGAAATTGATATATAAGTGTAATGTGCTACAAGACTATTTCTAAATGTTCAGTCATAGAATAAAATGCAAATTAACGAAAAAAATGTACTGTTTATGTTTTCATACCTCATAAACTTTAAATTCAATATTAGATTTAAAGTTAACAAAAAAAGAACACAAGAGTTTCAACATTTCTTCCCATTTTTCTCTACATAATTTCAAGCTGAAATTTTTTTTTTACTGAAACAATTAGTAGAACATGATATTCCATCAAAATGATTCAATGAAATTGGAATTAGCCACCAATACTTACCACAGTAAAATCATAGCAACAAAGTTGACAACGATCATCAGATGCAAATCCTGTGTCAGGATCAATTAAAGGACAATCACAAACCATCAAATGAGGACTGATCCGGGCACATGGATTTTCACAAATATCATCCACACATATTTTTTCCATCCTAAAATTTCAACATATTATTTCATATTTGAGCTTGTGATAATTTCTACTTATCAATATCATTTGAAATTAAAAGCAAGGTTTTAGGAAGATTTATTGTCATAAATTATTGTTTAACGCTTAGGTAAAAATCGTAACAAAAATTTTTGAATTCCAAGTACCATATTTCTCATTCATTTTAACTGTTGAACTTTTAATCTACTATCATCAGTGAAAGAAATAATTTCTCTAAGGTCAGATTAAAATATGTTAATTAAAAATAATAATTTGTAAAGGCAATTGTAAATGTTTATTTGGAATTTTGCATATCTATCTATTGAATTTGCATCCTTTCAATTTATATTTTACAAAATTGCCTTTTATTAAAGATGTCCGATAAGATATGAATGATAAGCTAACTTTCGGTCGCAATATTGCCCAGGTTTCTTATCGTGACATACACTATTTGAGCATTTGCCCTGAAGGCACAATCTAGCCGGATCCGTGTCATCACACGCCAAACCTTCTAATTCCGCTCCATTTTGACGGCAAAGTGCGCAAGCTTCACGTTCCCATCTTTCTCCGTTGTCCCTGCAAATTTAGAAACAAATGATTTTTCAATTTTTCTTCATTAAAAAAGCGAAGAACTGTTACAGTAACAAAATGAGTAGTTGTGTGGAAATGGCATTTTTGGTATCTGAATTTCTATTTCTCATTTTTTTTATAAATTAAAATTCGAAAGTGAATAATGCATTGTTGATGTATTTTCGTTTTTATTTTTTTCTCTAAAAATTCTATGTAAATTCTGGAAAATTGAGCATATTTAATAAGTTTTTCTTTCTAACATTCAAATAAAGAAATGCATTTCATTCATTTTCTCTTTCTTTTTTTTTTTTTTTTTTTGATGACAAATCAGCAGGTGGTGAGGAAATTATTTTCGGATGAATGATTCACTACGAGGACAATCATAAAAGGATTTTTTTCTAAATTTTACTTAAAAAGACGGATGAGAAGGAGAAAATGATTGGATAACACATTTTGACTGGATATCTAAGTAATATTTGTCTTAAGGAAATAAGGTAATAAATTTAAATTTATGTTTTGCAAATTCGCTTAAATATTATTTATAAAAAGGACTGCATCTTACAGTGATGCAGATGGTATCGATTGAAATTTCAATTTTTTTTTTTGTAACATTTCATTTATTTTCCTCTTTTGGCATTCTCGCTTTATTCGTCTTTGATAGAAATGCGAAAATTTTAAATAATAAAATGGTTTTCTCGTTTTTTATTTTCAATTTCTAAATCTAAAATTCATCCTTTGGTTTTATTTTTGATTAAAAAGATATTTTTTCCACCCATGCTGTCGGTACTTTCCAAAAGTCGGGACACTTTAGCTATTTGTTGCGCATCATATTAGGCAAATGAATTACTGAATCATATCAATCATAATAAAAAATTGGCGAAAAGTTTTTCCTTATGGATAAGTTGGTCTTCAATGAGCTTATTTTTGAAATTTAAATAGTTTGGAAAGAAAATAAATTACAAATATGTCTATAGATGACATATGATGATAAGCTGTTATCGAGATTATCTAGAAAATGACTTGAACTAAGAAATCATGCAGTTTGAAAACTAATTTTTGCAACTTTAAATTTACAATCCATCCATACAGTTCGGAAATATGAGAATGAATGAAGTATTCACAGATCATTAGATCTCCAGTTCTTAATAAATAGCCAAATATTTAATAACATTTTAATTATTGAGTATTTAGGTTCAAAGAAGTTGCCTGATTTCAAAGCTTTTTGAATTATGAATGAAATTTGAATGAAATCGAATACCTAAGTATATTATAGTGATGCGCGGGCATGCAGCGTGAATGCGAGTTGCCGCAGCACAAATAGCAGTAATTGTCCTCTTCCACGTCACATTCGCACTGTTTCATGCCACGTGTTGAGCATACTGATACACAGCTAAAATTTGAATTCCACTTCATTTACATCAGCTTTTGCTACATTTACTTAACTTAGCTTAGTAGAGACTAAACAAGTTTAATTTATTTTATTGAACCAAGAAAAAATCGGTTTAATCGAACTAATTTCGAATAAAGGTTAAATTCTCAATTTGTTTGATTACATCCATCGAGTTTATTTAAAAATCACTTAAATCACTTTACTCTCATGCCGTAGCGTAAACGATTGATTCAACTTTATGAAAATTAAATTTATTTTAAATCTGAACTAATTCTCAGTTCTCAGACCATAATCAAGTTTTTTGTGCTCAATTAAAAAGTAAAAGAAAGAAGCTTAATTTCATTTCTCTTTCTTCTCTCTGTTACTTTTACTTTTGTTTCTACTAAATATTATGGGGGATGATGAAAAGGCCCGACGAAAATAGAAAGATGAATAGATCTGTCAAAAGTATTCTTTTCTTCTTTCTCGAAGTGTTTTGTCTGATAATTTGGTGATTAAAAGTTATGATAACGATAATATTTTTTTGATAGTAAAGATGTGATGTGATCTACAGATGGAAAAAGCGGTAGTTGACATTTGAATGTTAAACATTAACGGACTCATTTGAAATATTACAATTCATTCTTTATCGTTTTGAATTATTCCCAAAGGGATAAATGGAAAATTTTAGTTTTTGCTATCTTCCAGAATTTCGCTTAAATTTTCCCTTTTTTTTTAAATCCCATAGATTAGTTTATTTGAAAAATTTAACTCATTTCGCATTCCAAATGTTATTTATTTTTTAAATTCAATTGTAAAAAGAAGAATTCTTGAGGGAAATTTATTCGTGGAACTATAAAATAAATAATCCATTTTTCTGGAATATATTAAAAATTGATAGCGGCATCCTTTTTTTTGCTTCCTTGTTTTTGAAAAGGAGAAGGATATTTACATTTTAATAGCTAATTTCGAATGAAAAAAAAATCTTCATTAAATTCAAATGTGAAATTGTTTTTTTTTTTTTGCAAATTTGATGGCAAATTTATTCATTCATTTTATTTTGATATGAATTAGTCAATCGAAATGATTGGAAAATTTCCTGATTTCATTCGAAAAAGAAGTGAAAAAAAAACAAATAATTAAAATATTATATGCAATTGAAAGCAAACTCAAAGAGCTAAGATGATATGAGGGATGCTCAAGATCTTTTGAATTCAAATAAAATTAACTTAGCTACGATGAAATTTCAATAATAAAATATTAAAAGCTTCTGCTGTGCTGGAAAAAAAGTCCAAATATTTCTTCTTAACTGAAAATAATTTTTTGAAATTATCAGAAATGATGATTTCAGTAAATATTATAATGATTGCCATTTGAATTTAAAATATTCGTTAAGCAGAAAAAGGAATAAAAGCTAAAACAAAATAAATAATAAATAAGCAAGAGAATTTAATTGCATTTAACTAATCTTTAACGAAATAGTAATCTCTTATACATATTTATGTGCATAGATATTAGTGGAAAGCTTTCCTAAATATTTAAATTTCAAATAAATAGAATGAATTTTTGAAATGCAATTGGTTTCATTCATTTACTACTCCATTTTAAGAATTCACTGTCCAAATTTTATTTTGTCAGCTTTCGAAGCTTCTTTAAAAAATAATTACGCAT
>KZ270051.1:21611-57972 GCA_002249935.1 Onchocerca flexuosa
AGAGTATTGAATTTGAGATGGGGAGGAATATTAAGCTAAGTATGAAGCATGAAAAGTTGTAAGCTCAAACTTTCAAATTTTTAGCAGGTGTTATTTCCTCATTCATTTCCACTCCTTCATCCAACTTCTCAGCTGCCTTCAAAATATTTCTCCGTTTGTGTGTATGTCTATGTTTACATTCATGAATTACCGTTAATTATTGATGTTAAATTTCCAGCAAATTTTTGAGAATATCATGCGAAATGCGATTTTTTTTTATTGTTTCTTGAAATTTTGCTAGCTTAGAGTGAAAGAAGATGAAATATGCATATAAATTATTGATTGAATAGGGGAAAATAATTTGAAATTTACACGAAAAAATATTATAAATAAGTGCTCATTAATTATGGAGTTTTCCAGAAATAGATTTTATCTACTTTATTTAATGTAAACATTTCAATGATATTAATAACTTCCCTATAATATTTTATTGAAATCAGAACCAATGATAATAGTTACTTCACAAAATGATTCATTATAACAAAATTAATTTCCTTCAATTTATTAGATATTTTTTGGGAACTAATTTTTTTGTTTAAAAAAAGAAAAATAATTAGACAGAACTTGTTTTTATTGTGAAAATCACAACATTTTAAAATCTAATAGAATAACTGAAATTATATGAGAATAATCAGAAAAATGTTTTTGTTTGTCATTGAAATCGCTAATTAGTGTGATTGATAATAATGATTAGATGACTCAATGCATAAATATAATTGTGTTTGTAGTGATGAGATTAGAGATAGATATTATCATGAAATGTGGATTGATATGTTGTGCTAATTAATAATTAAAATTAAGTGAGGAAAATGAGCGCAGAATATTCGGTAAGGTACATATAGTATGATATCACAAATATCACACATCATTTGCTCAATTTATGCCTTATCTCTGATAAATTTGATAAATTTTGTTGCATTTAACCATTTAAATTAAATTAAATTTCTCTAAGTTGAATTTAATGATGCTTTATTTCTTAGGAAGTGTCGCTTTTTGTTATGTAAATTATAGCCTTAATTAATACTACTCAGCAATGTCTATTTTTGGCTTAAAACAAACTATGAATGAATTACCTTCGAACTTATTAATAAGTGATAAAATGTATTATGTAGAGGCGAAATATTTTTTGTTGGCGAAGTTATGAAACTTACTAAAGTTACACCAGAGGTATATTCATCTCGATCCTCTCGTACTAGAGTTAGATCTTCTCAAATTTCTTCACTCACGGCAGATAGAAACCGAACTGTCGGTCTCACGACGTTCTAAACCCAACTCACGTATCATTCAAAATATAAATCAGAAAATCGATACTTCTTAAAGTAATTATTTGAAACAATAAAAAATTTGCGAAATGATCAATCTTTATGAAGATATTTGATGAAAAATGATTATCAATTTCATTTCAAATTCGCACCGAAATTTATGCCAAAATTTGAGTTTGAATCATACTTTAAGTATATTCTTGAATTTAATTTAAATCAATCTGATAATTATCCGTAATCATTCGATGAATAATGAATTTTGCCAGTGCTTATGAAATGTTAAAAGAGTCAAACCATTGACATCTGTAAAAAAAGCCGCAAACTGAATTCTTAAAGAAAATGAGTCTTGATAAAAAGATAGAAAAAAAATTGGGAATTTGAAAATTTTTCTGCTATTAAAGTTGGTTTTGAGTGTCTCCATGTCTCTCCTAAGCTTTGCCCTTTAGCCTCCATGGCTTTCATCCCACTTCCCTTTCTTAGCTCATAATCTCTTAGCTCTATGTCCATTTTTAGGCCAAGTACCTTCTTCCCTCCTCGATTAGTCCATATTTTGAAGCTATTTTCAGATGGAATCCATAAATCTTCATGAAATGGGCCAAGAAATGAGTCTCAATATTTCTTCAAAGTCATAAATCCAATGCTTGCATACATGTAGAGAGAACCGTTGCTATAGCAATTTTTGGCTAAAAATGGTTATTGGGATGGTTGGCTGAATGAAATGAAGAGGCGATTGTTTGTTTTTCAACAATTATATGCTAAGTAGGGACAACAAAATGGCGAAGCTTTATGAAGAAGGATTGAGGAAACGATTCGAAATAATACGACGGAATTTTATAGAGGTAAGAAAGATTCAGGGAAGGATTCGAGAGTAGTTCATGAAGGAGAGGAGGATTCAAGAGAGCTTTCGATGACAAGAAGAAGAAGGATTCGAGGAGAGATTCGACAACATTAAGGCCGGAAGGAAAGATTCGACAAAACAAATGTGGCCAAGCTTTATGGAAGGATCGATGGAAGATTCATCAGATTTTTGATTGAGAAAGATAATAATGAGAAGGGGAAGAGAATGACAATGTGGGAGATGGGTGGGACACTTTTTTTTTCTTAAATTTTAAAGAATCCCTCCCAACCACAAACGATTCCCTAAAGATGAAAATGAATGATGGATTTATGAGCATAGCTCACCTGTCTACAAATTTTTTACATTTAGATATTCCAAATGGCGAGATTATTCCTAACTCTCATTAGGGAGATGTAAAACTGAACTAATTTTGCGCTGAGATTCTTCAGTTCAATAGTTTTTTTCAGTTTCGAATTGGCAAGGTTCCAATCCTTATAATGTGACTTTCCATGATATATAAACTTTTTCAAAACTTTTAAAAATTAAAAAAAAATTTTATATCTGAATAATCAGTTGACAGTATAATGCAATAGAAATGATACTAAAATGAACACTCCAACATATATTTAAATACAAAGTATCAATTTAGATTTGAAGTGGAATGATTTATGGACTAATACAGTAATCATTCCAGTTTTCAATTAGCCATTCCATTTATTCATCGCATGTTTTTCCAAAAATTTTAATGGCCGAATTCATTATATATAATTAATTTCAGCTAAAAAGAACCATAAAAACTTTCATCAGTTAAGAATTTTTTGATTTCATGAAACTTGAAAAATTCATATTAATTTACATTATTTTGCAAAAGGCTTATCACAGATTTAACAATGCAAATTAATAATTCGAAATTGGACATGATTCTATCTACTTTTTAATAAAAATTACAAAATATTGAAAATAATGAAGTGTTTTTTTTTCTGGACTAACCTAAATTTCGATTTCGAGCGATCACAGATATCCATGAAATAATCCAGAGGAAAAGAAGTATTAAAAATGAATTCAAGTTCGTGCAAATACTTGCACTCTATGGAGCACAGGATTGCCAGGATAAAGCTGTAAGCTTGCATATATACGTAAAAGCTTAGATAAGTAGAAAGCTTCATAGGCAAGTTTTATTACGGCTCGTTGCACATCGGATGACTAAATTCATAAAGCATATTGGACAGAAAAAGGATATTCCAACAACTATTAGCTCAAATCATATGAAATGGTTGGAGAAAAAAAACTTTTCCGATTTTCGACAACTTATTTGAAATTTTTTTGAAAGATTTTTTCAAAAATTACTGAAAAAACGAAGCTAAAATATTTGCTTAAGTTATGAAAAGGAAATTCAGAAATTGCTTTTTAGCATCAAAGCATTGTTCTCAATAATTTCTAATTTTGATGATTCAATGTTTATTTTCTAACGAAACTTTTCAACTTAATATTTGACTCATCATTTATTTGGATAATTTATTCAATTCATATATATATGGATCTTGTAAAGAATTATTTTTATAAAACGGAAAAAATCGAGAAATAGTAAGCTGAGAAAATTTTTGTTAGCAAATGGTACTTTTTTGAATTATTAAAATTAAAAAGGAATGGGCATGAAAGTTTGGAATAATAAACTGAAATAAATTAGCGAAGCAAAAGCCACTGTTGCTGGATTTTTAATTATAGGCTAACCTGTCGATAGAAACATACATAGAATCGTGTGATCTTGACGAATTGAATTAAAGTGAATTTGAAGAAATATATGTCGGAATTTCGTTCGTTCTCTCTCTCTCTCCATAATCAAGGAATGTCGCCTATTTGAGCATGTAATTTGGTGTCATCATTCATTATTCAACATGCAAAATTAGAAATGAATGAATTTTTTTCCACATCGATTGCTAAGAAAAATGCTTATAGCATAGCTTTTTTTGGAGTATATTGAAAGGAATTCTTTCAAGATATAGTATTTTCGAGTTTTAAAAAGTTAAAAATTCAATCAGCTGATGAGAAGCAAAGAGGATGAGGAAGAAGAAGACCTTGTGATAATTGCAAAAAATCATTCGAAATTTTCTCAAGGTTATTCATTTCTTTTGCGATCATTATTTTCCAATTTCAAAGATATCCAATATAAATTTAGTAGTAAATCAGTTTTTAAGTACTAGATTATCACTTCTTTTTTAATTTCATACAATTCAGTCTAAGTTTTTATTCGTAGATTCTTTTTGCTACAAATCACCATTATTTGGCCATTCATTGCGTGCCTTTTCAATTATCGAACAAATTGATGGGAGAATTTGTTGAAATGCAATTTTAGTATAAATTCATGAAAATCGAAATTTTTTTATTTTGCATTTGTATTTAAGATATAATTGATTAATATAGAAATGAAAATTGGAAATTAATATTGGAAATCGATTAGAGGAAGGATTCTGATTAAAATATATAAATAATATTTAAGTAAAATGAAGGAAAACTTTAAGCTAACTAAAAAGAAAAAGTCGATTGAGGACGTTATCAATTACGATTAAATTAGCTTCTTCCTCTTTCTTTCTTTTCCCCTACACATTTCTCTTTCTCCTTCTCTTCCCCTCCCTCTCTCTGTCACGTTTATGTCACTGATGTTGTCCAACGCTTGGTATAATTTCTGGCAAACGATTAACCATATATAGGAAGGTAAACAAATGACGAGAATATTAAAATTTAGAATTTATTTTTTGATTTTTCCCATTAAATTTAAGTAAACATTTTAAATTTGAAGTAAACAAAAAGTTCGAAATTGTGAATGTTTGAAATATGGAAATATTTTCATCATTAATTTAAAATTATCACTTTATTTTTTAAATTTAATCTTATTTAAGGAGAAGAAGAGAGATTAAGAGATTCGAATGGATTTTTTGCTAAATTGGAGAAAATTTTTAAGTAAAAAGTGATGTAGGAGAATGATAGCTTGCCGAGGTTGACATCAGAAACACCTGAATTTGTGATGCTACGTTGAACCTATCGTTGACAAGCTTATTGGAGCTTGTCGTGTAGCTTTTGCTCTCACCCAACAACACCTTCTCCTCGACCTGCAGTTGCAAAATCATCTACAAATGCAAACAGAACATGCATGACTTACTTGATCTCCAAGCATTCGAAAATTGAGTCACGTACATCCGTGATCAGTGATAATGACGGAATCTCTAGTAAATACTATCATACTGACTATTTTCAATATTTTTTGTAATCACATTAGAAATTTGAAAATCTTCACGACAAATTATTTAAGTAGTATTCTAGTTATCTACTGTAGTGATAATACTGTTTTTTATCGAACAGATATGCTAATTTTGCTTCAAAGTTTCGAGGATTTAAATAGAATCGAATTATGCAAAGTGAACCAAATGGATAAATAATTCAGCCTGTAAAACTTGCTGAAATTTTTTTACTCATCAAAATGCAAATACTTTGCGAGTATGATTGGAATATATGTTTTAATTTTTAAAAAATAATTACATAGTTGTTGGAATTTTTCTTCTCTCACTGCTGAAATTTTTGAAAATTTAGATACAAATTGAAATTAAATAGATTGAAGTCTGAATCATTCATTTATATTTGAAATTCAAAATAGAAGAAATTTGTCATATAATTTAATTGGAGAAAATTGAATTGCAAAATGTGAGTGGAAATTTATTGAAGTCTTTAAATAGGAAATGATAAATAAGCTTGAACTGGAAAATATGTGTTTCTTTTAAATTTTGTTTCCATGGGATTTAAAACTAAAGAGGACGAAAAGTTGTTGAGGTAGTTGAGAAGACAAGCTGAATTGCATTTGTAGGCGTTTCTCTCTTTTTTTATATCTAATAATTTTTGGGAGAAATTCGGCTGTAAATGTATTATATAATATGTTAGTGAGGAATTGCTATTGCTGTTGAAAATTGTTTGCATTTACAAATTGGAATTTTTTTTTTGAAATAAAAAATGAAATATGAAGTAATTCGGAAAAAAAAAGGAACTGGAAAATGAAATATGCGAAGATCTTTTCATATGACGCAAACATAAGATGGCAATTACTTTAAATGTTCAATAAATCCAATCAGCTCACGGAGAAATATTTTCCTACTAATTAAAAGAGATAATTAACTAATTGCTTAAATTTAAGCTTTCATTTAGTACCAAGTGTTTCTATAGTATTAAAGCGTAATTTATAATTTATATATCCATGTAACTTTTTTCTTCTACCATTTCTGTATTTTGACATCATCCAACATATAGTAATAATATTTACAAGAAAATTAACTTTTTTACCTTCCAAACATTATTTTAAAAAAAGAAAAAGAAAGAAGAGGAAGTAAACTTGTTGGTTGCGATTGATTCGAGTGATAAGAGATAAGAAACATCTGCAAGGAGAAAAAACCAAGTAAACATGATTTAAGGATATTAATTTAGTTACGAACTTTTGAGAAGAAATCAACATGTCTGGATGTTATTTTTTCATCAGAGCTTTGAGCAAATAACAGTATTAACAGTTGATAAAAGAAAGCAAATATTTAACAGTGATAAAAGAGAGTTTTCTGTTTACACTGAATGAAGAAGAAGACGGATAATTGAAATGAATGAATTCATACGTTGTCAAATGATAAATGATGATGATGTGTGCTCTCATTTTACACTGCTAGTACTTGATGAATTATTGCTGTTGTATGTTGTTCTGGAAGGATTTGGAGAAGAAATGCCTTGAATGAATGAAAATGAGGACAATAAGAATGTCATTGCAATTGCTATGTACTTCGAAATTTGATTGAATTCAAGTATTTTGTGATGATTGTAAGAATGGAGAAACTTGTTGAACTTTATTTCATGAAAAGAACTGAACGAACTTGGATGCGTTATGATTAGATAATTCTTGAGATAATTTGCATATGAGAAATATTAAATTTGGTGAGAAATTGAGTGTATACTTAAAGTAATGGTGAATTATTGAATTTTAGTGAAGAAAGTTTTTTTAAATTATAGCGGCAAAAAAAAAAAGCGAGAAAATTTAACCAATTAAATTTAACGAAATAGAAACAAAAAATGAATATTTGGAAAACGAATAAATGAATAACATGCTGAAATGAAAGTTTGAATAGTCAGTTACGCACAAAAAGTTTTTTTTTGTAATTCTCGGAATATTATTCATTACTCATAAAAACTCCCAAGCGAAATTATGCGTAATTCACGAAGAAATGAGCTTGTCATGGTTTATTTGCAAAGATAAGTATTAAAGGAAGTAATTCGAATAGAAATAGGTGAAAAGCACAGGATATCCGCAAGTTTGCATTGGCTGGAATAACTAACTAGAATCTTTCTCCTTTCTCCTTTTCTTCATCAACTTACTTCACTCCATCCTTATCGAATTTATGCCAAACTTTGAAAAGTAAACTTAGTTATTTTAGACAAATTTAGAAGTGTTCGCTATTAAATGAATCATCGACCAACACTCTTTCGTTGAGTTTTATTTAAAATTCTATTACTAATCTTTGCAATATTTGTTGACAATACGCTGCGACAGTATTAATTTCTATGATGCATCGCAGAAATAATATTAATCATTTTTTTTAATATCTTTGAGCAAACATGGATGTTTTTGAAAGTATTATAAAATTAAGTCTCTAGACAGATGAAATCACATTTTAGAAGTCCAAAAGAATCTATCAATCATTTCCATAATAATAGACTTCACTGAAATCGACAAGTATATGCTTTATTTAGATATAAATCGTTTTATTTATATTTTTAAAAATTGCAAAAATTTCTTTTGGAAAAGAGAAATTTCGATTGATTTTTTTATTAGAAGTTTTAATTAATTTAATTTTCAATCATTTGCAGCATAATTGCTAAGCAAAACAGAACTGTTGCCGTTTTCGTAAAATTTCGTGGCAAGGTGCTTTCATATTTCAATGTTTCAGCTCTTTTTATTGTAAATTTACTCTAACATGAAAAGTAGATTATTGAATTGCGCGAGAAGTATGCTCTAATAATTCTAAAAAAGTTTTACTACTTAGAAAGAATAACAAAATAAAACAAACAAAAGATTGAAATATGCAAAAAATTTTCGAAAAATCATTTGAATGAGGTAAGTGAAGCAGAAATGGTTGATATTATAATATATGGTTGGTTAGAAAAGTTTCAGTTCTATGCAAAAAAAGACTGATTGAATGAAATGAGAACTTTGTTTGTGTCCTAGCAATTCCAAGAAGAATAACGATACTTTTTAATGTTTTCTAAGTAAAAGATTATATGGTATTTTCTTTTAATCAAAATGCAACAAAATAACATGGGTTAAAGGTTATCGGATAGTTGTAACTTTATTGCTAACCTAATTTTTTATTCTTTCTTGAAATTCATATAAATTTATGGAAATTTAAAATTTTAAGTTCTGAAGACACAATAATCAAAAAAAAAAAGAAAAATCTTCATGAAACATTACTTGAAAAGTGTTAAAATGAATGAGATAAACCTGTATCCGCCTGTTAAAACGCCTGTTAATCATTTGCACAAATACAATTTAAATTGCTTTTATCGAAATGGAAAGCATGAAAGTTAGGGTGTAAGTCGCTGTTTTGTTTGTTTGAAAGCGTCGAGAATTACGGCGAAAATTCATATTTTACGTTTTCCGGATTTGATCCTTCAATGAGTGGATGAGTGGGATACTTATGTTTTCGTTTCTTTTTTATAGAAATAGCATATATGTAGGATTACTTAGTGAAGGAAGAAAGGCTTTTTAATGTCATTTCCAATTTAAGAATTCTCAAGCAGGGTGAAAACCTGTTGACAGAATGTTTATTCTCTCTCAAAAAAGAAAGGAAAAAAAAAGAAAAGAGAATTGAAGAAACAGCTGAATAATTTTTGAAAAGCCATAAAATATTAGAAGAAAGATTCGATAAAATATTTTTCCAATTTTTTTTCGCCAAATTTAAAATTAATCGATTAATTATCCAGGAAAATAATTATTGCGAATTAAACTTACGGTGTTTTAATATTTGGGATAATTGTGAAAATGAAGAAATTGTTTTAAAAATGATTGATAAAGGAAGTTCAATTAATAAAATTGGTTTTATCCAAAAACTGAAAAACTTGAATTCTTTCAATTATTGGATTTCTTTTCAAAATCAAAGCTGTAGAATGAAGAATATCATTTTAAAGCTTTGCTTTTGATGAATTTTCCTATCCATTCTTCGTTTAATTTCAGTCTTTTTGTTTAACAGTAAGCTGATCTGATTTGATCTGCATTTATAAATCATGATGGGAAATTTTCCAATTATTATTTCGTATCAATTCAATTTAAACTCTCACACTCAAAAGTAACTCGGAAACTTTCCACGATGATTAAAATTAGATATCAACAATCAACGAAAGCTTCTCGACTCTTTTATCATTCATTAATATGCATATCTCATTATTATCAGAAAAATGCGAACTAATGAAAAATCGATAAAAAGTTCTTTCTTTTTTGAAAGAAAGTGAAATAATCGGCATACACTTAATTAAATATCCATGAAAAATTGACTAATTTTGTTTCGTTTTTTCTTTATCTATTAGAGGAATAATTTGCTTTTATATTCAATTTTATTCGAGCATTGAATAGAAGAAATGAACTTGTCGGATATTTTCGAAATATATGCAATCAATTTTTGCTTATTTTATCGAATAGCTGCGAATAGGTTACGAAAATAATTCGCCAATGCTAAAATGCACAGAAAAAAAAAAGCTTATTGAAATGATCATTTTCACATTAGAATAGGATAAGTTCAACTTTGCCTTATCACTTTTAATATTCCAAACAAAAAAAAAAAAAAAAAAAAAAAAAAAAAAAAAAAACGAGTAATTAGAAATGGAAGAGTAAAGAAAGATTTATGAAAAACAACCACCCGTTTGAGTCAACCAAACTGATTGATCTCTGAATTTGGCTGAGATTGATTAATTTTATATGCAGAATAAAGTTACGTATCACGTGATAAAGAGCCATAAATGAGAAAGCATCACGTATTACTTGATAAAAAGCGTAAATGAGAGAGCACTAATTACTGAATTAACCGGTGATTTACCGCAAGAATGATGAATTCTACAGAATGGTCAACGAATTAACGGAACGGATGTATTGTTTATGAATGACCACCAACAATTACACATTGAATCAGCAACGGATGAAGATGCAGGACGATATTCATGTGTGGCGGAGAATAAACCAGGTCGAGCGGAGAAAGATCTAATCGTAGCTGTTCTCAGTTTGTTTTTTTTTTTTTCGCTGAAAATTTGAATTTTTGAAAAAAAAAAAAGACACACTACCGTTTAAAATTTTTTTTCTCATAAAATAATCCATATTTAAAATTTTTATGATAACACATGTTCATATCTAAAATTTAAATTCCATCCACTTATCAAAGAAAATTCTCGGATATTTTGCGGCAGAGAAGAAAATATTAGATCATTCTGTCCATCAATTCTACATCTGCTATGAATTCTTATTTTCACATCAGCTTTTTCAAACTTCTATCATAACTTAATTTTTTCATCTTTAAATATAAAAAATTTCAAAGAATTATGGAAATGCTCTATTTTTGAATTTAAGATAATTTTATAGATTGAATATGAAAATTGGTCCCTCTAGATTGTAAAACTTGAAATGAAATTCTAAGCTGCGAAATTCGAGTATTATATTTGTTCCAACTAATACATATACTTAGAACCACCGCAAATGGATAGTCAACATCGTATCCTTGAATTACCTGAAAATGAAGCAGTAACACTTACCTGTCCGATCAATGATCCTTCAGTGGAAATACAATGGACTAAGAATGATATACCTATCACCACATCGAAAAACTTACAAGTAAATTTTGAATATTGAGTATTTTATTTGAATAGTATAGATTAGTGATTCTATGATCGAAATGCTGCTTTTTTATAAATTGAAAAAAATAAGACTGGAAAATCAGATCAAATTCTAATTGTAATCCTCATTCTTTATTCAATATAACAATGAAATTGAATTGGAAATACCACTTAGAAATTCGTGAAGTTACATTAAATTTTAAAAATTGGTTCCATAAAAATAGATTAAAAATTTCATGGTAAAACCTGTTTCTTCATTAAAAATGCAATAAATAGGAAGGGTATAATTTTGGCAGATCGATGGAAAGTGGTGCGAAAATGCAATAACATGTCATACTGTCATGATTGATTTGTTCATTTCCAATAAAATTTATTGCTATTTTTTGAAGAATAGTTTTTTTTTTTTTTTTTTTTTTTTTTAGCAAGTTTTGACAAATTAATAAAAAAGTTTTTTTTTGGAAAATATACGGCACGAAATTAAGAGGATTGGTAAAGTGCCTTTTTTTTTCAATTTTTCAAATTAAATTCTGGTTTAACCTATAAAATACATTTTAATTTTGCCTAATTTGAAACACCTGTTCGATTTTCCAATTTTTTGTAGTGAAAAATATGATGAAATTTGAAATTGGCTAGCGTATTATCATCAAATGATAAACAGATAAGTTTAGAATGATAAACTTTTGCGTGTGTTGCAAGAAGCGATAAGTTGCAGCTATCAACAAGTGGCTTAAAGTTGCATATACTACATGGACAGTTATATGATGCAGGTCGATATGTTTGTCGAGCCTGGAATGATGCAGGAGAAGCCGTTGCTAGCATAAATGTCGTCGTTTTAGGTAAATTTAATTAAGCGACGAAGAGTTGACAATTTCAATTATTCTGGAAGCTAAATGATTAGCTTTCATTGAAAATTAAATTATTTGTTAACTTAAGAGTGACTTCACAAATGCAACGAATTATTTAAACAGCAGTTAGCAAAAGCAAGAATAAAAGTTTTAAATTAATTCAAATTTTTTTGTAAATAATTCCCGAATAGACATTATACATCGCTTATCTAATCAAATAGTATCAATAATAAGATCTCTTAAAAAAAAAGATAATATATTCATATTGCAATATTTTTGATTGAAATTGCATTAAAAAAATTTTCTGAAAGTTGCTTCTCTTGTCATTCCAGAAAATTTTATTTTTTTAAATGACTTCAGGTAAGGAGTTAAATGACTTCAGATTAGCCATTTTTAAATTTAATTTAAAGAGGTTTTCGAAAAAATTATCATTATTCCAAATAATTTTTTGATGAAGTCAATAAATGATTATACTTTCTCATCTAAATTTTTGTTCAATCAACATTTAATCTAAAAATCTATTTTCTTGCAAAGTAAGTAAAGTTGAGAGAAATCCGTATACGGAGATGAGTTATTAATCGAATTCTTTTTCATGAAGAATAGAATTTCCATAAAATTTCAACAAGGACATTCTGCAACTCTTCTGAAAATACTGCCAGCTTGTCAAACTTGGCCAGTACATAGATACTTGAGGTTAAAATCAAAAGAAAAAGGAAATTCTGAATAATTTCCTGAATTACATGTGCGATTTCATAAATTATTTCCAGTGCCGCCAAAAATTACTGATCCGGCATTCCGTACGATTGAATCAGTTTTGAATCAAACAGTAAATATTGAGTGTAAAGGAACGGGCATACCGACGCCAAAGATTATTTGGTCTTTCAATGGACGAACAATTTTTCCATCTGAAAAAATTCAAGTATTTTATTCAAATTTTTTGACGCAATTAGAAGACAGCACTGAAATAATTATGCCATCACTCTTATTCTAACTAAAGGAGGAAGGCAATTCAATTTATTCTTTTTTTCTCAAAATTTCTTACTTTTACTATAGCTCGATAATTTTATTTTCATAATAAATTTATATTTGATTCTGCAGAAATTGAAATTTGCTCGAAATTCCTTCGATTGTTTGATTTGATGTTTGATATTATGATGCTGTTTTTAAATTTGTGTTTTGTTTTAAATTTTGTTTTAAATCTTTGGTGTTTCTAGTTGACGTGTAACATTTTTGCACATGTAGCAACTGATTTTTTTTTTCTTTTAATTTAGATTTTAAATGATGATACTTTATTGATACTGAAAGAAGTACAAATAAATCAAGAAGGACGATATTCATGTACGGCAACGAATAAGGTTGGAAAAGCTGAAGCTGATATATTCTTACAAGTTATAGGTAAAAATTATTGATTATCGAAGTGCTCAACAACTAGGATTGAAATATTTTTGCATAGTTTTAAATTTAAATTATTACACAATTTATCGCATTTAATTCTTTCAAGTTTATTGATTTAAAAATAGGATTGAATTTATTAAATTCAAATCGCTTTTTATGTGTTAGATTTTGCAAATTGCAGCACCACCAAGAATTTTAACATCTATCGATGAGTTGAAAGTAATCGAAGGACAGGGACAGACAATTAGATGCGAAGTTAGTGGAACTCCGGTACCAAAAGTGGAATGGTTCAAAAATGGACAACAATTTAATGCTACTGTAGCCCAATCATCCAGTGATTTGCATTACATTTATCTCAGGTTTCTTTTCCGAAATTCGAAAATTCCAGCGGAAGAGATGGGCAAGAAGTGAAAATTTTAAAAAAATTTCTAAATTATCATAAATGGAATTCTATTTCTTGAATTCATAAAAAAGATGCTCAAAAAGGACAACTAAATTCAATAGATTATGTTTCTTCTTCCGAAAATTCATCAAGTTTGAAAAAGCAGTAAGTTATATTAGATTAATGGCAATTGGTGTTTTTATCTTCTTGATTAGTTTCAAATTAAGAAAGATAAATTAACCAAAAATAACAAAATGAAAACTTTAGAGAAGCGCAAGTTAGTGATGCAGGTCGATACACATGCATAGCAAGAAATCGAGCTGGCGAACATCGCATGACAATTCAACTTTATGTACTTGGTGAGTTGTGCTGAGGAATTCTGCAATTCTGCAATTTTGCAAGCATGGCAATCGAAATTGATGTGATATGCAAGAAGAGAACTTATCATGACATTCCATACTTGCAAAACATATAAACATCCATTAAACTAAATGATCAAGTTATTGTCTTGAACGAATTTATCTTTACCTTTTACATTCGAAAATTTGAAAAACTTTGAAAAGAAACGATAGGATATTTAAGGCATTTTTTATTGTTTAATATTCCGCTATTCTTTAAATTGCGATTTTATTGTAGAAAATTTTTGCAAATTATTGTAAACAATCTTTCAGTGCCACCAACGATCGTAGAAGGTGAACGAATTGTTCAGGTTAAAGAAAATGCCTCATTGACATTGGAATGTGTTGCAACTGGAAATCCGAAACCGATGATTGTGTGGAAACGAGATGGACGACCTTTGGAAACACGTGGCTCACGTTTCGTAATCACATCATCAAAAGTCTCCGATGGTGGCAGGTGACGTTTCTAGTGCTTCAGGTGGAAATATAAACAAGTTTTATATATTTTTAAAAAAATACGGTTATCTGAGTTCATGAAAAATTGATTTAACAAAGGTCGATGAAATCAGAATTGTTTTTGAGCCTGTTAATATTTGTAAAGAGATATCGTTCTCGTGTTCGTCTTGAGGTATATTGGTATTTTATTTGAAGTATCTTTTCGAGATCGCTGAAATTTTCGTGACAATCGTCTAAACATGAATATTCCAATTGCTGCGAAATATTCTATTTCCTCCCATATGATGATAATGATCACATTATAGAAATAATGATTCTTTCAATTTGCATAAAAATATTTTCATCTCAAAAAGAAAGAAAGCTTAGAAAGAAGTTTCTCGATCATATCGTTAGGATTATAAAGAAATTTATAGGTATACTTGTGAAGCACGTAATGAAGCTGGTAAAACATCAACTGATTTTGAGGTTGATATTTTTATCAAACCACGTTTTCGAGATCTCAAAACGGAAATTCGAGTTCGCGATGGTGAACGAGCACGTCTTGAGTGTAAAGTTGATGGACATCCGGAACCAACTATCACGTATGATTTTTTTTTCTTTTTTTTTAATTCTTAATTGAATTAAATTATAATTAATGACTTGAGCTAAAAGTTAATATTTCAATTAATTATTTAGAATTAAAAAGAATATTTCGCATATTTTAATTTTAGATGGATGCGTGGAGGCCGTCCAATCGAAGACATGAAAAATATCATATTGAGTCCACGTGGAGAGACAATGATGATTCTTAAATCACGCAGGTTTGATGGCAATCTATGTATTTTCTATTCTGTATTTTTTTTTTTCATAACGACAATTTTGAGCCTAATAAATCAGATTCTGGCTTATTAGGCTCAAAATCGATGAAACAGGAAAGAATAATAGACAGAGAAAATGATATTTACATTAGCTCTATCATATTTTCAATTATAAAAGATTTTTCATATCTTTTTTTTTTACAGAGCAGATTCTGGAAGTTATTCGTGTGTCGCAAAGAATTTCGCCGGAGAAGCAGAAGCCAGTTTCACGGTAATTGTTCTGATAACGCCATATATCGAGGAACAAATCGATCAGAATCTACGTATTGTTCAAGGCAATCGAGTAATCATGCATTGTCCAGTACAAGGCAATCCAAAACCAAAGGTTAATTACCTTAATAACAAAAGTCATGATGTTGGCAGTGTTTTTTTGAAGATAATTTCATTTTACGAATATTACTCTTTTGCAGATCAAATGGTTATACAATGGGAAACCAATTAGAAATGATCGTGCAATGATCGTTGGAGAAACTGATTTGATCATTCAAGGAGCAAAGGTATTTAGTGGAATTTCCAATTTATTAGAAAGATGACGATTATATTTTAGCCAGCGGAATAAATTGAAAACAATATATATCAGAAATAAATATCAGAAAGATTAATAAGATTATGATAGGAGAAAAATTTTACAAAAATGCAAATTGTAGATTATCATTCAATTTCAAACTTGTTATCATTTACTGACATCATTTATATTCTTTAGCAATCTGACAATGGACGTTATACGTGTTTCGCAGAAAATGAAGCTGGAGTGTTGAATACGAATTATGAGCTTGAAATCATTGGTACTTTTTTCACAGTTTTTTTCCACTTCTATTGAAATCCATAAATTTTCAAGTTAAATTATATGATTTTTGTTGTTTCTTACTTCGAAATGAATTTGTCTGATCAGAAATTTTGCTGAGATTTGTTAGTATAATTGAACTAAAATTACAAAAAGAAAAATCAATATTTTCTTTCTTTCCAGAATTTAAATTAAAATTTATGAAAAAAACATACAGGAAAGAATATAAAGTTTATTTATTATCAGCCCCACCCAAATTTCATCGTCGCAGTGAAGGTGTATATGAGGTAATACTTGGTAAAACGGTAACAATGGACTGTGATGTTGAAGCTGAACCAAAACCGGAAATTCATTGGTTCCGCGGCGATTTACCATTGTATCTTACGGAAAACATCTACATCTCACCGGATGGACAGGTTCGTTGTTTTGTTAATTTAACATAAAGCGAATCGAAGTATGATATTGATATTCTTCTGATTCTGTCTTATGATTCCATCAGATGTCAAATTTTTGAAATGTTACGTACATAATACGTAAATGTTCAGAAGTGTTCGAATAATCGTTCACCAGGGAGGGCAAAATGTTGTTTGTCGGAGATATGTTGACTAAAAATTAAAGATTTTCGTCAGAAACAAACTTTCATTTGATTCATTAACGTAAAATGGCGATAATACAAATCATTCTTTCTTTTCACTCCAAACGAATATTATCGAATAAAAATTAATAAAAAAATAAGGTAGTATTAGTGGTCAAGCAAAATATTACTATCAACAAAACAATGTATTATTCTCATGTATTGATCGAAGTACTTTTTCAGTAAACAGAACTTTTCTATGGAAAATGATCTTCAAATACTAAAGATCATATCAAATATTTTTGGTTGTTTCTGTTTTGATAAAAGAAAGCACAGAATCTGATAATTGCTTGTAGCATAAGTAGTTGAAATTATCACCTTTTTTGCTTTAAATTTCTTTTTTTTTTTTTTGCTGGATTGATAAGATGACATATCGATCATTGAATTGTTATTTTTTCGAATTTGAAAGATCGATATATACTATTGGTGCTTTCAACAGTTTGAGAATGATTCTATTCTTTTTTTATGTTTTTGCTAATTAACAAATTTTAAGAACGGAAATACTGTAAATCCATTCCATTATTAATTATGAATAGCATTACTCATCAACTATTCTATAATATGTCATTATAATCGCTAACGTCAATATTTTTGAAATTTTTAACTCAATCAAATTCTTTGGTTTTTGAAATTTCAAATTTCTTTTTTAAATATGAAGTCACAACAATACTACATCTAATGTGTGCAGATTACAAACCTAGCCTTAAAATCTTCAAATCTCTGATCTTTAGAGAAGATGATTCATTGCAATTTCGATCAGCATATTCAAGTAAACAATCATAGCTGCGAAAAGTAGCATTTAGATCAGAATAATCATGCCACAAAATACGATTGACAACATTTTGATATGAAGTCTCCTTGGAATAAAATTTCGCTTATAATCTTTGAGCTGTCATTTTACCCATACTTCCAATTGTTGTTTACACAATTTTAAGATAATTTCGCTATTGACGTTTCTTTCATCGTCATAGTTTATGTAAAAGCTCATTCATTGTGATGATGCATTTCTAAAGGCACAAAAAAGATTCACATTAATTAATTAATTACTGAATAAATCTGTAATCCATCTCATAGCGATTTTTGGAAAAAAAAAATGCCGAAAACTGGAATCCATAACTCTTAATTTAAGATCAGAAATCTAAACTCTCTTTTACGAGTCAAAATTGAAGAGGCTTAATTTTCCATTAAATAAATAGAAAATGCACAAAAGTCATAGAAATACATAAATAAGCATAAAAATTTAATTATGTGGAAATAAATCATAAGTTCTTTAATGATATGAGAAGAAAATATGCTGAAATCCCGAGTAAACTCTAAAATCTGACTGATATCAATGAATCTTTTTTTTTTTTGAAATCGACTTCTTTCACACCTGTAATATCATTTCAAATGGGTTGTAAAATATGATTTTCTACTGTTATCAAAAAGATTCATCGAAGTGCTTTAGGAAAATAATCATGTTTGAAGTTCTTCAAATTTCTGTATGCTTCTAATCATCATTTTGATACAGATGGGTCAGTGTGATAAGAAATTTTTTAATAATTTGCAGTTTGATTTTTGATCTCAGAAAAAAAATGACACTGAACTTAAGCGTATACATTTAATCTTGATAGTATTTGTAATTTTAATTTCTTGAAATGCTCCAATTCCGAACAATTTTCGAAGATTTCAATACTTTATAGCAAATAACGATCCGTGACGTAGAACTGAGCGATGGAGGTAAATACACGTGTAAGACAGAAAATGAAGCAGGTTCAGCCGATATTGACTTAATATTGAAAGTACTGGTACCACCAAGTATTGATACTTCAAATATCATCGGTAATCCGTTGGCCGTTGCGGGAAAGTTCGTTTTAAATGATGCTCATTTTTAATTTTTCAAATGCGTCCGATGATTTAGCGAAAATAAGTGGTGATAGACAATGAAATTATCTTTCCAAATCTCAGTATACGTCAAATTTTGATGCTAAAAGTACTGATAGTAATAATAATAATAATAACAATAATAATAATAAACAGTTTTTCATTTTTTTCTTCTTGCAACTCTTGAAATTAATTTTTGTCCATTTCGAGTTTTAAAAAGGACGCAAAAAGAAACACAGTAAGCGAATAAATTAAAAAATCAAAATTTTTATTATTATTTATTGAAAATTCAAATCAGTAAAAAATAAAAAAAAATGCAAATTTTAATTCTGTTTTTAAAATGCCAGATATTTTGAATCGAATATTTTGTAGATCAATCTATTTGGAATGTCCAGTTTCTGGAATTCCTCATCCTTCAATAATATGGTACAAAGACGGTATACCAATATCGATCAATGATGATCGTTTTGTTATCGAACAGGTATGATTGTATGAAATTGATTAAATGTCATATGTTTCAGTTTTTTAAGTTATTATTGCTTAAAATCCTTCTACAGTACCCTTAATTTAAGAAATGAAGGTTTATAAATAATCAGTCTTTTTAAATTATTATATTAATCAAAAAATTTGTTTTTATAAAAAAAAATTAAAATATATATTGCGCAGAACAATCAAACATTTGGAATCAAACAAGTGAAAGTAAGCGATCAGGGAAAATTTGTTTGTGTGGTTGAAAACAAAGGCGGTCGAGTAGAACAAAGTTTTAATTTGGAAGTTTTAGGTTAGCTTTATTCACAGATTTTCTTCATTCCTTATATGAGAATCTTTCATTCTCAAGATGATTAATTAGAAAATTCAATTTATTATTAATTTTGCTAAGTTTTCTACTTACAGTACCACCACAGCTTGAAACATTGGAACCTCAGAAACATAGAATACGAGAAAAAGATAGCATTACGTTGTTCTGTCCGGTAAAATATGATGAAGATTTGACTACTCTTGCTGAAATATTGTGGTACAAAGATGGCCGCCCAATTGATGGATCTACATTACCAAATATTAGAGTTAGTCAGACTATTTTTATTTTCTTCAAATAATTCCATCTGCTTCCCAAGTATCAGTTATGTTTTCGAACTACTTCGGAATCAATTTTCAAAATGAATAATGAATGTTGTTTATTTATTTAATTGGTCCTTAAAGTGGATATTTAATTTACTTGAGGAGTTAAAGGAAGATTTAAATAAGTTTTTTGATACAGAACAAGATGATATATGAGGAATAATTAATTCTTTTGAGAACTAATTCATTAAGTTTATTTTCAACTTTGACCTTTTCTTTGTTCCGCATAAAATAACGAATGGAACTGCACTGAATTTTCCGGTATTTCTTATATTGAAGAAGGAATATTCGGTTATTTGACTATTGTCACCATTATTGGATACTTCATTTTCCATAAATTTTAGCTTTTCCATTCTAAAATTCAATTTCCGAAAGTAAAGTATTCATAATTTTTTTTAACTTTGCAATCCTTACAATTCTAGATCACGTCCGAAGGTCAACGTTTCCAAATTCTTCGTACCTCACTTTCTGATGCTGGCAATTATTCATGCGTTGCGATGAATCGTGCAGGAGAATCGTCACTTGATTTCTACGTGGAAATACTTTGTACATATTTGGCTTCTGAACATTGCAGAAAGTTGGAAACTAAACATGTAGAAGACAAAAAAGCAAATTACTTTGAGCTTAGACAGAAATATCATGGAATCCTTGCAATCGATAAAAGTGAATATGCGGGGATGCTATTATTGAATAAGATATTTTTAATCTTACTAATTCAACAACATCGCCGATATTGATTTCGCAACGTTGCAGAAAACCAACAAAATATGGCAAAATCCAGAATATGGGTGCAATAGAATCCCAAATACATTAGAATCTTTTTGATGATGCAGTGCATTAGAATTTAGCATTACTACGATTAAGCAACTAACGCTTATATTCCGATAATTTGGCTTTGCTTCATCTGGACAGATAGATAAAAGAGATGATGATAGCGATCAGAACAGAAGATATTCATTCGAATCGGGATACTGAAGATGGTTTTCATTCCAGTTTCATCAACTTTATTTCAATAACACATTATCATTCACGTGGTAATGGAGATAAAAGGAATTATTGCGATATATTACTAGAAGAACCCAAGTATTCCAGAACTTTTACAATAATTTGACAGATAACGATCGAAAATAGCTTTACCTTCACTTTAGAATCTTAAAAAGGAAACTACTCATTGATATGCGTCAACCTCATAGTTGACACTTTAACTCCGATAGTGTCGTCTTGAATTATTTTAATCCGATTTAAAACGATTTTTAAAAAAAGAATTTTATTACTAACCATATAAACAAATATCATTCGTGCAATTATGATAATAATTGCCTGGTTTTCAATCTTAAGTTGTAATTCTAACGTAGTGATTACAGATTTTACTAATCCTGGTTGCATTACTTGCTGATAAATAATGACATTTTCAAAACTATCAATTAATAATTAAGAAAATGATGGCGAATGATGAATAATCATTGTAAACGAACAATTTCATAACTGGATGAGACAATCTCATTTGATTTCTATCCAATTGTAATTAATAATTTTTATGTATTTTTTTGGCAAAAAACAATACGAGATTATTCTTATCATTCATTTCCGTTTCATAATGTCTGAAAGAGTCGAACGGAATTGTAAAATTGTTTACATAAACATTCTTTGAAATTTCATTAACATTAAAATCTTAGATTTTTATCGTTTGAGATTATCATTCGCTCTTTAAAATTGCAAAAAAAAAAAAGATTTTCCATCGGCTTTGATTTGCTAGTCTCAAAATATTTGCATTTATCACAAAATTATTGAGCCAAAATATGTTTATTGCGTTTAGTTTAATTTCGTTTGTTATCAGTGAAAATTATCAACAAGAAAATCATCAGTTACTTTGACCCATCTGAATGAACGCTGATTCTTGCATGCACTGGAATGATGATGTAAATTCATGCACAGTATTAATGATGCATTAATTGAGTTTGAAATTTATTACTGTTGAACAATATAATTTCTATTAATAGCATGCCACTGATGTAAAATACAGTAATCTGGATACGGTAGGTGGTATTTTTTGTTTCAAATATAGAACGATGAACAATTAAGAAATGAGGAATCTGGCTTTAATAATAATGGATGAAAAAAAAAATGTAGTTGCGTCCTACCGAAAAAATTGACAGAAAATAGTAAGGATAAACCTGATTTTGATAAACCTTAAGCATCTTAAATCATAGTAACTGGTGAAGCCATAACATTGACCCATTAATCACGATCCAATAAATCATTAAAATTGCAAAGTACTAAAGATTGAAATTTTCAAAAAAAATTTAAACTTAAAAACTTTATCCACTCATAACAATCAACCAATAATTACTATCATTAATTTGAATTGTAAATGGCAAATTGCACAACAAAGTTATCGATAAAAAGAGATGTGAAAAAAACATACGATTGCCAAGAAAATGCAAAATAAAATAAAAATATTGAGAGTGCGTTTTTTTTTTTTTTTTTGGTTTAGAATCCATCACATGTGAATTCAAATTTAATAATAGAACTTTGCTGCAGAACCCATCACTAAAACTTTTCTGTATTACAGCAGCACCTCAGCTGGACTATAGTCGAAATGAGCAGCAACCGCATGTTATTGTTGGACGTCCGATTACTTTGTGGTGTTTGGTTTCCGGATATCCATTACCGACAATTCGATGGATGAAAGATGGTCATCTTGTGCCAATCAATGGTAAGAGCGGTATACGATTGATCGAGGGTGGACAAGGTCTGCAATTTAACTAATTTCGAATAGAATACCTAGAAATTAAAAAAAAAAAGTTTTAATTTACTTAAATTATGATAAAATTTAAAATGTGAAGTAAGATTTGAGGAAATTCACGTTCCCTCCTAGTTCTGAGATATCCTAACTCAAGTTTAATAAATACCACTTTCTTGGAATATAGATATTATCCAGCTTACTAAATGCAAATGTATACCCAGTGACGAAATATGATGCTCATCTTTGCGGTCCGGTGTGGTAATATTTTCAGAAATAATTTCGACAATATCTTGGAAATAAATTCAAATTTTTTACTGAATTCCAACTTTTTTTTTTATGTATTTCTGCTTATAGGATTGGAAATTCTTGAAGCGAAACGGGAGCATGCAGGTATTTGGATGTGTGAAGCATCAAATGCGGCGGGCAAAACAGATTACGAATTAAATTTAGATGTTTGGAGTAAACTTTTATATTCTTGTAACCTTTCATTGTTTTTTTCTTCAATAAGTGCTGCTTATATAGACTAATTAACTTCGTTAATTAGATTGATTGCCCTTGTCAACAGATGGTTGCAAATTGGTAATCTGGATCGATAAATATTTCTACAGATTTCGAATATTTTTAAATTCAATACTATTTATCTTAATTTCCAGCACTTCCAATTGTGTTCATACATCCGGAAGATAATGTTCGACCAGTAGATAGCGTCATCACGATTCAGTGTCAGGCATCTGGTAATCCAGAACCAACATTATCATGGAGCAAAGATGATCAACCGTTGATCACTTCTGCAGAAGGTCAATATATTTCTTCAAGTATTCAAGCATTTTTAATTTCATTAAGTGTTCTTTAAGAGAATTTAAAAGATCATAAAAATTTGATTTACAAAAATTTTTGGTATTTCATAAAAATACAAATATAAATGTAAATTTTTTTTCCATTGAAATATGAATGTAAATTTTAAAGTGAAAGAAATGAAGAATAAACCAAAAAAAAATTGTTAGAAATATGAAGTTAATAAATCAGAGAATATGGATACAAGGAAATTGAAAGATGAGCCTGTAACATCAACAAATATTAAAATAAGCATAAATTAGGATGAAACTTCCATGTGCTTTTGCTTTATTTCTAAACAGCCAAGATTAAGGTATATATTTAGGCCTAGGCTCATTCAAAAATACTTTTTTTTAGGAGTAAGAATTTCATTAAAAGGAACAAGACTGGATATCCCACGCTTGAAACAATCACATGTAGGCGAATATACGTGTACCGCAACGAATGAAGTTGGTACATCCTTCGCTACCGTACATATCGATGTTTTAGGTACTGTTATGAGAAAATCATTCTCAAAATATTCAGATTTCTATTTGTAAAATTTCAATTTTTAATAAATCAATAATTGTAGTACCACCAGTGATTAATCGTGATAACATTGAAATGAGTCCACGTTTACCAACCGCTCAAACTTTGACATTGATTTGTGATGCAACCGGTAAACCATTACCTGAAATAGTTTGGTAAGTATTTTATTATTTTCACATTTTCACATTGCTGTAAATATTTTGTTAAATAAACGTCTTTATTTAATTTCCATTCCAATATAATTGACTTATTTAAAAGTCTAGCAGTTAAATTTCGTTTGTACAGTATTTCATGTGAAAGAATTATGGTATTTCTTTTCCTTCTAAAATCTTACATAAATTATTAAGTCACGATAGTGTTGGCCATAAAATCTGTATTATTTTATAGGTATGTGAATGACACCGTAATCCATGAAACGATGTCCAATGTGATTATCGGTGAAGATGGTCGTTATCTCCAGGTCAATACTGATAACAATTCATTTCCTTCTCTTCAGTTCTGCATTTTATCTCACATAGATTCTCAACTTCTTTCAGTGCTGCCATTATCACAAAAAAGCCCTCAATTTATGAAGAACACATCTCCGAGTTTTTTTTTTTCATTATTTCAATTTTGAGAAATTTTCTTCACATTCGCTAATTCTATAAACATTTACAGGTAAACGATGTTTCGCTGAACGATAATGGATCATACAAATGTGTTGCATCAAATATTGCTGGCAAAGATGAACTTTTATATACAGTTGCTATAGTTCGTAAGTCTTTTTTACGTTTGAATTCCAAGTTTAAAATGTTTTTTCTTTAAATTCAAAAATACATTTGCAACTTTTAAAAATTGTGCCTTGTCATCTAGGAATTTTCTTTCTGGACATTTTAAAGATTACCTTCAGAAGCTCCAAAGATCTTGAATGGTGGTAATTATCAAGTTGTTGAGGGCGGAGAAGCTCGAATTTTATGCAACGTCAATGGCGAACCACCACCGATAGTTACATGGCAACGAAATGGAATTCCTATTGAAACTGAAATGAGATATATTACTGAAAATGGGGTTGATTTCATCTTTTTTAGGATATTTAAATATTTTTGACATAAAAAAAAAACTACCGAAATGTATTTCTTTATCTTTCCAAAAATATCTTTATGGTTTAGAATCTCTGGAGAATCTTTAGAATTCTTTTGCATGAATGAATTTATTAATTTTATTTAGATGCTTCGGATAACGGATGCTAGAAGTTCGGATTCAGGTTTGTACGTTTGCGTAGCAACGAATGAGGCCGGAACTGCGCAACAGGCATTTACACTTGAAGTCTTCGGTAGCATATTTTAAAATATTTAATTTTGTAATTCTGAATAGCTAAGTTTTGGTTCTGCATTGTTAAAAATTAATTTTTATAGTTGTTCCTCGTATCATCACAATATCTCCGAACGAATCACTGGTCCCGGTTGGCAGTCCATTTAGCCTGAAATGTGGTGTAAGGGGTTTTCCACCACCAGATATTACATGGTTATTGAATGGACAAGCACTACACAAAGATAATCGAGGGTATACTGTGGGTAAGTGTAAATGTTACGAGTCTCTAATAATTCTGATTCAAGTTCAAAATGTGGCTTAATTTGATTTGAAGTATTAAATTGACTTGAATGAGCTATTTTGAATGCCTGCAACTGGATCTTAAATCGGGTATGGAAATGAACATATATATTTAACACTTCGGTGGTATTTCCTTCTTTTGTGTGATTAATATTTCGCAGTATATCATCAGTCCGAGAAACAGAAACAACGATTAATCTGAAAATGTGTTCAGCGGAGGATGGTACTTTGTTTGTTGAAAAAGCGCCGGAACAAGCAACGCTAACTTTCAAATGTATTGCGAGAAATGATGCTGGTTCGGATAGTAAAGAATATGTTGTCCGAATAATAAGTAATTTTAAAATTTATTCATAATTTTACGAAAATAGACGCATCTTGTTTATTAAAATTGAAATAGTTTTGTTGTTGTTTGATTTGATTGACAAATATGAATAAATATTATCTCTCACAATTCAGGCCCTCCAATTGTGACAAAAAAAGGCACCAAAACAATCACCACAATAGAAGATGAGCCATCATTATTGATTTGTGAAATCGAAGGAGAATTTTCCAAGATTGATTGGTACAAGGTATAGTTTGAATCTCTCTAAATCACACTCACATCAAATAATTGATTTGAACAATCAAAATTAGAAGTCTAACAACATCTCTGTTCTTTACCTTTCATCAAATGCTTTGAAATTTTTAGTATTTAAGAAAATGAAAACATTATTAAGAAGGAAAATGCAATAAAATGTTTAGAGATGAAATTTCATCCATAATCCTAAAAGTAAATTGCAATAGACAAACAAAGTAGACTGTATCATTTCATAGCAAGAAATTATTTTAAGAAATTGAAATTCTAGGACGATGAAGCATTAGTATTGAAGCCAAACGTTGAATTAAGCCCGGATCGAACACAACTAAAAATTCATCATTCCAAGTTGCATGATGAAGGTTTGTACAGTTGTGTTGCTGTCAATCCGGCTGGTAATGCGACACAAAAACAACAACTTTATGTTGGCGGTTAGTAATTATCAATTTTCTTCTGATTTTAGTTACCAAAATTTGTTTGATTATTGTTATGAATTGTAAAAGTATTATATTTGCAAATATTTTGTTCAATCATATAGAGTTCAGCTTTTTAGAGTTCAGTATTTGATAGTTCAGCAATTGGCAATCAACTTATCTGATCAGTTAAAATTAAGTTTGCCATTTTTAAATAAGAAATTGAGAATAAATGTCTTGAGAAATTAGGAAGCTAGCAAGATGATTTTTGGAAAAACTATTATAAAACGAAAATTAATTTAGTCCCACCACGGATAACTGAAAAACCACGAAGAATTGTCGTAAGAAGCGGTCAAACAGCTGAATTATGGTGTGAAGCGGTCGGTATACCAAAGCCACACATCACATGGTTGAAGGACAATAAAGCTTTGTCTAAGAGTTTGTAGTTATTAAATATCGTTATCAGCACATTGTTATCATTATTATTATCAGTTACTATTTTCACCCATTTCATCATCATTTATTGTCGAAATTTTTCATCAAAATTAACGTTGCAGCAGCTTTGGATGATTATACAGATGTGCTGAAATCAACCGCTTTCTTCCCGAATGTTTCAAGTGATGATAGTGGAGTTTACACATGCAAAGCGGAGAACTGGGCTGGTACCAGTTATAAGGATGTCGATTTAGTCGTTCTGAGTTTGTGACGTTTTGAAACTTTCAAATTCTTTTAAATCTTCCATAATTGTCACAAATAAGAATTATTGTCTAATTTATTAACATTTTAGTTCCACCGGAAATTCATCCAGAACGATTGAATAAAACTGCAAATATTGGAGAAATGGTAATTTTGACATGCAATGCAACAGGAGTACCAGAACCTGTTGTATCTTGGATTAAAATACCAAATGTTGATATTAGTGGAAGTGACGAGAGTGAGATTTCCAATCATATTTGAATCTTTTTAAATTGTTTAAAATTTTCAAATATTTAAAGAATTCTGAAGTGTTAAGAGCGTTTGAAAAAGAACTTCAGAATATCAAATCTACGGAACAGCATTGCATATCAAAAATGTGGTACCAGAAGATGAAGGTTTTTATCATTGTATTGCAAAAAGTAATGCTGGTCAAGCAATCGGATCAAGACGACTTACTATTATTGGTTCGTTTAAATTTTATAAAATTTACTTCAGCAATTTTCGTCTATCTTGATTTTTGAATTAAAATTTGGAAATTAATTTTTTCCCAACAAACTTTGGACATATCTGTTAATGAAAGAATTTCTGAGAAGATATTTAAATAAACAAAAAATATAGTTTCGTATCTATATATAATCAACTTTTCGGAATGTAAAAACGTCCGATAAAATATTCTTTAAAATTCTTAATTTTCAACTGATGGAATTTGTAAAATTTTCATTTCGATTTTACAGAGCCAAGAAAAGATTACAAAGTGATTTGGGTGGAATGTGATGAATCTGGCCAAGCAATCAAAACGACATATGTGCGAGCACGTGGTGACGTTCCCGAAGATGGTGATAATTTGTTACCATGGAAGCAAGATCTACAGGTATCCAAATTGTGTGATTAATTCATAAAATACATCACTAAATTGATGCGATAATTACTGATAACTGCAAAGAATTATGTGACGATTGTTGAATTTTGATGGCTAAATAATCTCGGATTAGAGCAACGAAATTCGAGCAAATTTTATATTTAATTATCAGTCTGAATTTGTGTTGATAATTAAAGAAAACAACCTTTCTTAGCTTGTCACATTTTTTCAGGATCTTCCACAAAATGGAACCAACGGAATATTGATACGTTGTTTACCTGAATCTCATGGACCACGTCATGCTCCATTGGCTTTGCCCAGATTCATACGATCACCAAGAACACGGAAAGCTTTACCAGGAACTATTGCAAATCTTCATTGCAGGTTATTTCTGAATAAGTTTATGCTTTGCAAATGAAAATAAAAGAATTGATAGAACAAAGCTTCTTTTTCAAAAGTTATTAATTAAATTAATACAAACTTTCATTTTGTGGATTATCGAAATATCCCAGACATTATTTTAATAGAAAAGAAATTGAAAAAGAAATTCAGATAATGCTGCTAGAAACTACAAATGGTTCAGTCATAATGGAGAATATTTTCAGTGCCAACCTACGCCACATATTACGTCAACCTACGCCACATATTACGTGGATTCGTAACGGAACTTTCTTAACAAATATCTCACAGCTATCAGATGGTAACTCATCATTGCGAGTGAACGTTGAAAGTAATGGTGATTTGGGTGATTATATGTGTCTGGCACAGAATACTGCTGGTACTGTATCCAACATTATTACCTTACTTCTGGATCAAATTACAGAAAAGGTAAGTAAATTCACGCAACAGGTAATTTATAAATTATTCGTGGAAATAAAGTTAGACATTTGCATTGTATATGAAATGAAAAACTGCGCTGAATTAATTTTTAAATCAAATTTTTATCCAAACAAAAATACTTGAATGATATATTAATTAATGTTCAGAATTGTGTGCACCTAAAACTGTTCGTTCTTCTTCATTCTAAGCTTCATAAATTTTGAGTAATAATTGAATTGTTACCTGTTAAATAAATTTAAATTGAAATCAAAATTTAAGGTTCAAAAACGCTCAATTGCAATATTAAATTGTGTATCCAAGAATACAGTCTTTAAAAAAAATGTGATTTGGAAATTTTTCAATACACTATTGAGAAATTCCGATGAAACATTAAATCTTTTGCAAAATGGTTCGCTTGTTGTTTATGACGTCTCAGAAAGTAATTTGGTAATTAATCTGGAATTTTATTTATTATTGGATTTAAAAAGTTCAAGAAATTTGAAAGAATATGAGCAAATAATTTAAAATATTCTTTTAAGATGTCCAATCTAATGAAAGTTATCGAATTTGCTTTTCAAATTTTATTAAATTTTAAATCGATTTTGTAAAAGGCAGAAATGAGCTATTAGAAGATGAAATAAACTAGCGATCTATAATGATTGTTTGGAGCGATAATCTGAATAAGATAGTTGCCGTAAGATTTCAAATTTTCGACTTATTCGAGATATTCTACTCATTATCGAATTAAAAAGACGCATAATTAAATATTCTTCCAGACAGATCTACTTTCTTATCAGTGCTTTACGAGAAATCGCAAACAAACAACTGCAATAAGTTTCTTGGAGATACAGGATGAAGTACCACGTGTTCAGGTTTCGCCAAAACGAGTCTTTGTCAAGTTGCATGAATCACTGCTTCTGAATTGTAAATTGATGTCCAATCCGTTAACAACGATGGTTGAATGGACAAGAAATGATGCAAAATTGAAAGATAATAATCGAACAAGAGTGCTTGTATATTTTTGATTAGATTACTTGAATGTTCACAGTTAAATTTAGAGTCGGTTTACTGAAAGGCAACTTCTCTAAACGGAGGTTACTTTTCAGGATGTCGTCACTAATGTGATTGGAATTAACCAAATGGTATTTGAGATTATTTAAATTTCACTTCAAATTGCTATTAATATGACATAGAAAATTTTAGGCCAATAATTCTCTTCTTATCACGGAATTATTGTTTTCTGATCGCGCTATATTCAAATGTATTGCATCAAATCGACAAGGCAAATCATATGATGATTCGAAAGTGATTGTAAGAAGTAATTCTTTCAACTAACATAACTTTTGGATACGCTTATTACTTTAATTTCATTTATATGAAAAAATACACCGTTAGTCACTTTACTGATAAATTGTTTTTAGGAAAATGAAGAATGTTGGATATGATATAATTTATTTGCATGCATGCATTATACTGAAACTTGATGTTCTATAAAGTTTGTTAACATAATCATGATCCCATTTAAATTACAGTTCTTGAAAATTGAAAATCTTTGTTTAGCAGATCTGGCTGGTGTGATTAACAAAATTAAAGGAATCGTAAATAATCAAAGACTCAAACGTGAAACGGTACTTGTTAGTATAAAGCCTAAAATGGAAGCTAATGTGGTTACAATGAAGACTAACGGTATATTTGGCGAACAAGGTTGCTGATTTCATATGTAAAATCTAAGTTAATGTGACAAAATATTCAACGTAAACACAGTCTTTCAATATCCTTAGACATCGGAAATTTGGAAATTTTTGTTTTCTACATGGCTTTTTTGCGCCTCTCCGACCAAGAAAGAAATGTTATAGAACAAAATTTTTGAAAAAAATCCATCTGATTAAAGAAGTGAACAAAAGTTTCAAGAATTATCATCAGGATGATTAGATAACTTATATAAAGTTTGCAACGGAAGTTTATCAGTGATATTGGAAATATTTAATGATTTGAAAGTCAATTTAGGTACTACATCAGAAACTTTACTTGGTTATATGGTGGTAGCTTCTCCACAGTTAGCTTTCAATCCAAATCAAAAAAATTCACTTGCAAGTGTAAAATTTCATCGCATGATTGAATATCGCTTTGAAAGTGGTGAAACTATGCGCGTTTCTCAAAAAGGTTTCGGTTTAGATGGTGAATATGCACTATTTGAAATAAATTTCGATGGACAAGTACCATATTTTAACAATAAGGTAATGGTTTAATAATTGAAATGAAAAAGTATTTGAATCTTTCTAAGCTATAGCTGAATTCTGAACTCTTAAAAGTTTTTACTTTTTCAGTTTTTCAATATCCGAATTGTTTGATGAATTCAGTTCTTAAGACTTTGTCTGCTTTTTCATTTTAAAAGACTCAAGATGTGACTTAGAAAGGATAGAAACTGAATTCATTACAGCAAGTTAACGAAAACAAGCACTTCATTCGCTTGTTAGGCTTGTGAAAAAGAAATGAAGAAGGTGAAAAGGCTCTTCTTATCACTGTTACAAATAATATTTTATCAGGTTATCAAAAATCAGTACTCCAATTCTGCCTATATATTTCTCTAAATAATTTTCTAATTTCATTTGTTTGATTTGAATTCAGAATTATGCTTGGGTGGATCAAGCTAAGGAGGAGTTAGTCGAGTTAGAACCAGGTATGATACATGGCAATGGATTTGCAATTCTACGTATTCGGAATCAGGCAAATATACCATTCTAGTGAGTTGGCTTTTTCCAAAGATTATATATGTATGATGAAGCTGAGGTTATAACAAGTTAGTGTCCTTTATGAGCATGAAAGCAAACTGATATTCATAAAATTAAAATCTAGAAATCTAAAATGCAAATATAATAGAGAAAAGAGAAAGTGGAAAAAACATCAGAAAAGGATGAGCTGATGAGTTTCTGTGAAAATAGTAATTTTGAAATTATTCTATTATTTGTATAAGTTTAACTTTTGCTTTATTGTTATTTGCTAAGCTGGAATGAGAGCATTGTTTATGATGCATCGAAAGAAATGGATATCGGTCTGAGCAGATTCGTAACTTTTAAATTTACATTCCGGAAAACAGTACATGGTGATGCCAAATTGAACGTTATAGCTAGAGCTGAATCGATTCGACGCATTTGTCCAGTTGGATATCAAATAAGAGATGGCTTCTGCGCCGGTTATTTTTCTAATTTCAAAGATTATTTTCAATTTCAATTTGATAAGATCATTCGAAGTATTTAGAAGTGTTTATTTAAAATATAAAAAATTCATAGTGCATAATATTTTGCATTTTTCGTGAAAGATATATTTTACTTGGTTAACTGTTATAGATAAAAATTATTCAAAGAATGATAACTTTGATGGAGAATTTATAGATATTGAAGTAATTGATGAGAGATGATAAAAATATCACTCAGTAATTGGAGTGTAGAATTTTCTTCTTTATTGTTGATAGCCGGAATAATTGTAAGGGGAAGAGTAGAATAGCAAGGATATTTTCTGGGAGATTGGTTGATGATGGAGGCATGCCGGATGAAAATTGAAGGAAAACCGCTCGCGCATTACCCAAATCAGCACTGAGTCGAAATTCCTTCTCTTCAACAAAATCATTGTGCATAAGCTAGATCATAAGACCGGAAGCATTTGCATGAGAATTAATTCGCGGCATTTACTATTGAAGATGAAGCTCGGAAATAGCAAACAAAGATGAGAATTTCAATAGATGTGCTAACATTCATTTACATGCATTTTGAGTGCTGAAATCATGTGAGAAACATCTTTGCAATACGATATTTTGATTATTGGAATATATTTATGGTGAAATTATTTCGATCTTTTCCGACATTGTTGGAATAATTGATCTCGTCAAGAATGCTGTTACTATTGTTTGTGGTTTAATATTGACGTGATCTAAATCCTCATCAATTCAGATATCGATGAATGTGAATCGACTCAGAAAATATGTCATCAACAGGCACGTTGCATCAATACTATTGGAAACTATGTATGCGAGCGCAATTGTCCACCAGGTTTCAGAGCAAATCCACAGGGCGAATGTGAAGACATCGATGAATGTATGCTTGGTATACACAATTGTACAAATGGTGTACTATGCATGAATATACCAGGTTTGTTATGTGTTTCAGAATCTGAACTGAATTACTAAAAAACAATCAATGAACGAGAATAGAAGCAAACGATGTAAATAATATCTTTTCTGAAGCGCATGAATGAAAAAGTTGCAGGTACCTTCTTATGTGAGACATCGTTATGTGCGGATGGATATGTTCGAGATTCTAGTGGCCACTGTAAAGGTATTCATCTTAAATGACCACATTTTTAAAGTAGTACTAAATATGTAAGAATGATAGAATTATATGAAACACACAGCTTGTAACAATGAAATCTTTTAAAAGCATAATTCGCAATTGTTGTCGTAAATTCCTGTCCTAATATGAATGTATGAATATTAAGGAATCATTACAAGTTGAAGGAACTTTTGAAATTTAAAAAACTCTGATATGATTTTATTTGACTTTCCAAAGACTACATAGTTCAGCTAAGGGATGGCAAAAATTAGAAAATTTTTCCAGGCTTTGTTTGGATTATGGCATGAAACTACTGTCAGGCGACACAATGTCTTTAATGATCGAACAATTTGTTCTTAAATGATACCTAAAATCAGTAAAAATCAATTACTGAAGCTTAGAAGTAATTGTAATAAGAATTTGAGCGAGAATAATGAGCATAATAAATTTTCAGATATAGATGAATGTGCAGAATCGTTGTGTGGAAACTTGAAATGTTTGAATTATTTAGGCTCATATATTTGCATTTGTCCATCGGGCTTTCCAACTAGAAGTAATGGTGATTGTGAAGGTATATATCAATTGATTTGTATGAAATTATCTTGTCTTTCTTTATTTTCGATCTCCTTTTTTTATTTGTTTTTCAGAATTTCAAGTCAATTTGACAGACCTAAAATTAATTAGGTTTGATGAAAATTCAAATGCATGTCCATCAGGTTACTATCGTATCGGAGGAACATGTCAAGGTATTAATTTTAATTTAGTGAAAAGCAGATCAAGGTTCATTTATTTGGTTAAATATTCAAAAGTCTTGCTTAAAAATGGATATATTTCTGGTCATCAAAATTTAATATTTCGAATATTGGTATTACATTATGGCTATTTTCACAATAATTTTTTATTTTATTGTTCTCAGTTTAAATTATTTGTAAAAAATTGAATTAATAGACTTTTACCTAAAAAATTTCATCCAAAAGCATTTGATTAGATAATATTTCATGTTTGTAATTTTAAGATATTAACGAATGTGTATTCAATTTACCGTGCGAATATGAATGTGAAAATACTGAAGGAAGTTATAAATGTTTATGTCCAGAAGGCTACAAAGTTGATAAGAATAATTGTGCCGGTGAATTCGTTTATGAAATTTTAATTTTCTTTTTTTTAATTCAACCGTTATTGTTACTTTAGTGTATTTTTAGCACACATGGAGTTTTACATTTCAAAACAAATAAAAATTAAAATAAAAATTGAAAATGTGTGCTTTGAATTAATCACCGCTACAGTTTAGCTAATATTGATCGAAATTTAAATTAATTCTTTTAGATTTGTTCAAAAAATGAATTAATTTTATTCTCAATACTTAATAATAGTCCTATTTTTTTCTCATTTTTGCAACTTTTTCTTTTAATCCAAAATTTTCTGATTTCAAAAAAGTATTCAGAAGGACACAGTTATTAACAAAGTAATAAAATCAGACAGAAATGATTATTCCATGCTTTCTATGATCAAAAATTACAAATTTAAATTCGTCATGTTCTGCAGACATCGATGAATGCTTGTACGATCCATGCTCCGAAGATGAATTATGTTTTAATCAGTTGGGCAGTTATGAATGCCTTACGAAACCATGCCCAGCTGATTATCATCTGGGAGATCAGTGAGGATATTTTGTTTAACATCTGATTATAAACTCTGTTATCTTAAAACAAATAGGACACATTGTCTTTTTTTTTTTTCATCAGATCAAGTTATTTTTTAGATGAGAATTTTCGCAATCGGAATGCACTTTCAGGAAATGCATACCGAATTGTCAGAATTGTTCTAATTCACCTATAAAAATATATATGGTATCAATACCGAAAATTATGCCACCGGCGACTACACTGCTACGTTTGACAGCTTACGACCATCGATCGCAAGTACTTCATCGAACACGATTCATAATGAAATCAATTTCAAAATTCGCCACACATATTCCTTTTATTCTCAAAGTAAGCTTTATTTATTTTCAGTAACAGATGAAGCGTTAAAATAATAACAGAATAACTTTTTAAAGGTTTGCTTTTAATTAGTTTACTTTCTCGATTCCTAAATGAATTATTATTCATCGCAGTACTTGATTATTTTGATTCCATTTTTTTTCTCATTCTTTTTTTAAATACGAAGTAAGTAGTAAAACAAGTATTATATGACTCTTTAAAAGTTGAATATGATCACTTCATGCTTGAGGCTTCTCTGGAAACGAACAATGATTGAAATACCAGAAACTTGACAATATCCGATTTGACTAGATGGTTTTCACTTAAATTATTTTCGTAGAAATGCGATATTTAACCGCATGAAGTTGAGCAAGAACTGGTCTTAGATGCTCTTAGATGTGCAAAGGCGGTTAAGCTGGAGGAATCAGCGTATTGTAATCATTACTGGAAGATACTGGTAACAGTACGGTTTTTGAAATCCTCCATGATCGGAATCGGGAATTTCATTTTCTTTGAACGAAGAATTCCGAATAAAAATGAGTCATCAGCTCAAATAAAGAAATTTAGCATTCAATTCAAGTAATTTTTGAAACTAAATTAAAATTTAGACAAGAAATGGTCGAGCAACGTTGCAAAACTCGGACAATCTTCTTGAAGCAGGAACATATAAACTTGCCATACGAAGTATCTCAAGGCTACCTTATAGAGTAGGCGCATTGTTGAATGATTTCATTGTTTTCGTTGCTGTCTCTGAATATGATTTTTAATTAAAAAGGCTTCATTTGTAAAATGCATAAAACTAATAATTGAAATACGTACATTCACTTTTGAATAAATTTTATTGGTTTAATCAAACCATCGTTGATCGTGTTTTAAATAAAAATCATCGATAGATCAAATTATTAAATACTAGCATTGATTGATTTATTGATCAATTTTAAAAGCTTTAAATAACATTTTCTATGAGCCATTAGTCATGTTGAGTACTTTTGATCAAAATTGGTGTATCGCAAGTGGAGCTGCCATTTCTCATTTCATTATGCTGTGATGTATATTTTAAAGTAGATTATTTTATATTCATGGTGATGCATTATTTTATATTCATGGTGTTCTTAGAATGCAATATCAGTTCTGCAAACAAAAATTGAAGTTGGCGAATGCTAATCATTTTTAACAAATTTGATTTTGGAGCTTTCATTTTTTGCTTTCAGCCTAAATTTTTCAATTA